>KZ808098.1:234167-244229 GCA_000696205.2 Oncopeltus fasciatus | reverse complement strand
TAAAACACGAATGAATTCTAATAAGATAAACTTACTTTTAATAATGGTTCTGATTTCTTGTCTACGGCTTTTGTTAATGGTTCCTCTTTCTGTAAAATTTGAAAATTAAATAATGAAAAGTGAATCCTGTATTGTGGCAGAATACTTATTTTTATGATTGCTATTTTCTTAAATTATATTTAATAAGTATCTGATGTATTTTTTGGGTCATAAATAATCTAGGTTGTTAAAAAGTTTTAATAAAAGTTGGTTGATTTAGTTTCTACTGGACACTAATTAACATCCCTCTGGAAAACTTTCTAATATTTTACACTTTTGAGTAATAAATGTTGCTTTCACTTTTAGTATGCTTTACTTGAAACCTGAGCCTTTCTATTATTAATATTTTGTTTGTGGCTGTGAAGTATAATAAACGGTACCAGTATAATAAATGGTACCAGTATAATGAAACTAATACCTTCTTCATTTCTGAAGCTCCAGAAATATTAACCACAAGGTTAATGTTATGCAATTTAACATATTAAAGCTTTTTTAAATAAACATTTTCAATTGATTATAAGGTGAATCAGTCCATTATTGGACGTTCTGGTGCTTTTGAATGCATTCATTATAATTTTTCAACATGGGGCATAAAATAAATTTATTCATTATATATGCAGTTAGACGATTTAGTTTAAGGCAGTAACTACAATTAACCAATATCCTCCAAGAGGCTAATCACCAGAGGTTTACTACATTTAACTTCTACACTTCAGGAGTGCATCCCAATCACGCTCATCAATTATTTGTTAAATCTTATTTAGCTGATCAGCATAGTGTGTTATTTTTTAACTTCTCAACTATTGTTAGTGGTAGCCTAATTATTGGAAGTAATGTAATCTGATAGGATTTTTGGTGTTTATTATTATTATTTTCATTTTTGTGTTTTATGGATCCAGAATCTAAAATCAGTATCTGATTGCCTGCCCAAGATCAGTATATATTTATATTTTATAACACGTGGGACCATTTTTTTTTTTTTTTTTTTGAAGTGACTATTTGCGATTAGTTAGATTTAAAGTGCAACTAATTGATTATTCAGTGATATTTTTGTTGTAAAGTACTCCACATTGACTTGAATCCCAGTAGACCCGAAGATCAACCTCAAGCCGAAGACCGAGATGAGGCATCAGGATCGAGCCCAGAAAGAGAGGTCCCTTTCCCTACAAGAAAGTTATAATTGGAAACTCAGCATTTATTCTGTAAAGTTTGTTTGCCTGGTAGCGTTTTCGGACCTCGCCCAGAGAGAACCACCCTCGCCCGGGTTCGGATTTATTTACCAGGGGGGGTAATTAATGTGTTTCAGACCTCAAACACAGATCCAATTTGGCTAATTTTGGAAGTCTGAATAACTAGGCATGTATATTCAATTGTATATTCATAAGAACGCGTTATGGTTTGAGGAGAGTAATACTTCCTGAGATATATGTATATTCAAGAATACTGCTCAGTGACCGAACAGCAGGCGATCATTTAAAAGACAAAAATATACTGGAACCGTAAATAAATGGCTACTCTGTTGAAATAAAAGTATTCTTCAATAATTAATAAAAGAGAAAAAATTTCACTTGGGAAATTTTTTAAATTATTAATAAGAACTTTATTAGATTTTCAACTTCTGAACTTGTTGTAATGAGCTGGTAAAATAAAAGTATAAATAAAAATTGTAATTAGCGTGTACTTCGCTTGATGGAGAAGCTGCCCAATGTCCTCTCATTTATGATTAGATCTCATTTATATTTCCATTACAGTGTTGGCATAGTTAATAGAGGTTAATATAGTATTTAGAGGCAAATTTATACTCAAAAGGAGAGTTTGTTGACCGTAGATATTATTCTAAGATGATTTTAGTTGGGGTTCGGTCAAGCTAGATCCAAAAAACACAAATTTAAAAAATGTATTTTTTAATAAAGGATTATCTGCCAACNAGTGCTGGTTGGGAAAAAAATTTCCAGGCTTCTTAAATTCTAAGGAGGTCAAAATAAATGAATAAATTCTATAATATATAGTTTAATATTCATACCTCAAATGATATGGGAGATATTATTTAAGCATTAAACTTATTGATAACAAGAAACTGTTTTTTGCATAATATACATAAAAGTAATTTTAAGTAACTATTACCTCATTACCAATTTTATAAAGATTTAATAACTCAAACTTACTTTAAATGGTGATAGTAATTTTGTGTTTTCAGGTTGTTTTTGTGGTTCTTCAGCCTGTGCAATAAAAACTTTGCATTAATTAGAAAAATACATAAAACAAATGTTTAAATTTTGTCATATGCTTTAAAGAACAAATTATAACAAGAAAATAATAAAAATTTATGTGTTCAATGTTGATTAGTCATCATGGCTTAGGCTTAGGCCAATGGAATAAACTGATCCCATATACTTGTCATAAGAATTAAGTAATATCTTTAGTCAAAAAATAATTTGAAAAAAAAAATGTATAAGTGAATTATTTGATAGAGACATTCCTTAAGAATTAATTATGATCATAATGCTCTCAAACCCTCATTAAATATTCTTTGCATGAGTGAAACATGTTTCCCAGCATACTTGTCTGTTTCAATTCATGAGAGTTCAGTGGAATCATATTTTAATTTATGGGTAAGAAACCTGTAATTCGAAAAATAATGTAAGCCTTTAAGAACAAGATATTTCACTAAAGTAGACTATAAATAATTTTTGCAGTATTGCTTCTGCCTACGAAAGAAGTAGATGTTTCAATCCACACCCTTATTTCTGTGATAGTACTCCCCATATTCAGAAAAGTTATTCCTTTTATTTTTATTTTCAAGTATAATTTTTCTTTTTTGGTGATTATACTGTTTTTCTCTTTTATTTTTTCACTTTATTTCAAGAGCATCAGTTATGAATGAAATCAAAATAACATACCTACTCTATAAACCATTGAATATCAGAGGTAAACTATACTAAGGTAATATTAACCAGCAAAATAAATTGTATATATTCAAATTTTATAGGTTGCATAGACCAAAAAATTCTTAGTCTTTGCCTTAAAAGAAAATAGTCAGAGAACAGTGTTTATGAACTTTAGTCCACTGAAAGTTTCAGATTTTATTAAAAGTATTCCACCACAATGCAAAATAAGGTTTATTATATCTAGAAACATAATTTTAAAAGTTGTACAAGAAAAATATTTATAGAATCTGAAAGACATTACTAGTTATGAAAATAGTCCTATTAAATTTTCCCTTATTAGTAGCAACTCATGTACTGTAAGATTTTAGTAATTTGTTAGGAATTTATAATTACATTGAGAATATGATAAAAGAAGAGCTACAGAGATACAATTTAGTCAGTTCAAAAAGAATATATAAATCAGTGGACAATATCAAAGAAAATTTAAGAATGACTTTATGGTTTCTAATAAAGTCGTTCTCCCACAGACTGAAATACAACTCTTCCTGTTCACTCATTACTGTCTACTTCCTATAACAAAATTACTTAATTAATGGCTTTCTATATTAGCAATATCCTTATAGAATAGTTCACTCAACTAACTCAGGTAGTGAAGGAACTAAAAATTCATGTTAACCTTTTAGAATCTAAAATAAGCCCGAAAGAATGACCATTTATTATTAATAATTTCACACTGCCAACATATAAATAATTATTACCAATTAAATAAAGTCTAAGCACAAAAAATTAACAAAAGAAAAATATATAATCAAAGAAATTTTCACAGGTCATCAGTTCCACACCAATGTCCACCAAAATACCCAGAATAAAGGGACAGATCACTCTCAGCCAGCTTGACAAGCCTTTCCTCAGTAAACTCTAATCCTATTAATTTAGAATTTTCACTGAAGCTATTCTCAAGGACCTAAATTTAATTTTATTTATTTATTTTTTCTCCTCCCTACCTTATTCAGGACTATTTACTACTCAAATTTAATGAAATATCAACATATTTCAATTATTTAGCTAGGGTTGCTACATTGAACATGATTAAATATTGTATATCTGCTTTATATAATTTATCTTTCTTTATGTTTTTCATATTATATTTAATGATTAATGGAAAGTTTAACATTCCTGAGGAAAGATTAGTCAGCTAGACAGATGTCTGTAATAGAACTATTAACTGTCTAGTGGGGAGCAGGGATTACTCAATGATCTTGAATGAATCTGCCCATACAAAATTTATTTAAATATGTAAGGTGTATGCTATAATTGCAACAATCTTTTACCCTTAAAAATGTACACTCTGTTTGATTTATTTACCTCCTAATCAACCTTTTACTATCACTCAGAACATTTAACTTATCAATTACAATTAATGGCACACTAACAATTTAAGACGCTTAACTTTCTAGCATACCCCCCCCTCCACTATAGGCAAGGAATCTCACATCGACATATCACTTAAATATCTTGAAGTTCAGTAATGACCAACCTGGCACAGATGACTTCTTTATAACCATCAATATTATAGGCAGAAACCCCTTTCTCTGTTCACATATGATAAACCATGATCCATATCTTAAATAATACATAAAAGCCTTATGAAGGGGTAATTCAGAGATAGGAACTAGGTACCCTGTGACTAACACTTTAATAACTCACAAACACAGATAACCATACATGAGGTTACATAGCCTCCTAGATGTTTTATAATACAAAAATATTTATGTTAAAATAAGGTATAATATACATAACAAATTATGTACTTCAACATCTTCCTTCATTGTTTAATCATAAAACTTTCATCGTCTATCTAACACACACACAGTCTCAGTTCTTCATTGATCTTCTTTAGTCAAGGACTGTGAAGGAGTTTAGTAAAACTATCGGCTGTTGGCTCTTGAGTCGCAACTTTTCTTATCTTGAGTGTACCATCTTGCACTTTCTCTCTCACAAAATAATTCCGTGAATGGATATTTGTTGTGTGCGTTTGTGTTTGTAAAAGCCAATTTTATGCCAGCATTATTGTCTACAAACAAAATGCTTTTGTTATATTTGGTGATTTCTTCTAAAAGTCTTTTCAGCCAAACCACTTCTCTGGTGCCCTCGCTTGCAGCAATCACCTCAGCATCGGTAATAGATATGGCTACAGAAGCCTGCCTCCTGCTGAACCATGAGACAGCACCACCAGAATACATGTATACTATTCCTGATATTGACCGACCAGTCAATGTATCACCTCCAAGATCAGCATCTGAGTAGCAATAAATATTTCCCTTGCTATAGTCTCTTTTGCAGAGCATTTCAAGATCAGGAGCACCCTTCAGATAGCGAAAAATTATTTTCACTTTGCATATCTTCAGAAAGATTGTCTAGCTTTCGGGATACAACACTCAAAGCAAATGAAATGTCAGGTGTGGTTCCTGTCATTAGGTACATTAAAGAACCCACTGCTTCATGATAAGGAAAGTCCCTTTTGGATTTATTTAACATTTCCTTCCCTGTCTCTCACTGTCATCCTTTAAAATGGGAGTACTTACTGCCTTGCACTCATCCATTTGAAATTTTTTAAGAAGACTATTAACGTATTCCTTTTGAATTATTTTAATACCTTCCTTGCTTTGAATGATCTCAAAACCAAGGTAATATTCAGCTGGTTTTGCTGTGACCCTAAATTGAGTTTTAAGTTTAGCCATAATCATTTAAGCTTTCTCTTTATTTGATGAGGCTATTCATCCATCATCAACATACAAGACCAACAAAATTTTAACTATATTATTCTTTTTAAAATATAAGCATGGATCTTCCGAACTTATTTTAAAACCTAAGCTTTCAAGGAAACTTTTTATCTTTTGGTTCCAACGTCTGGGAGCCAGTTTTAAACCATAGAGGCTCTTATTCAATCTGCAGACTTGGTTAGATTTATCCTGAAAACCGTCTGGCAGTCTAATATACATTTCCTCATTTAACTCACCATTTAAAAAGGCAGTTGAGACATCGAATTGATACAGATGCATATTCTCATCTGCAGCAACGCTAAGAACCGTCCTGATAGTAGTCCCTCTAGCAACAGGACTTAAGGTTTCTTGATAATCCTGACCCTTTTTTTGCGCAAAGCCCTTCACAACCAATCTGGCCTTATAGCGATCCAATAACCCATCAGCATTATACTTCTTAGTAAATACCCATTTTGAAGGGATAACTTTCCTAGTTGGAGGTAAGTTACATATTCTCCAGGTATAATTATCCTCAAGAGATTTCATTTCAAGTTCCATAGCTTCTGACCAGTGTTTTGCTTCTTCACTCTCCATAGCTTCAGTATATGTTTGAGGAATGACATCAGTCTCAGCAATGTTGACATAATCTTTTAAATGTTTGGGTTCATTCAGTTTGGACGAATCTCTAAAGTTTTAGCCTTTTTTCCAAGACACGATATCATCTTGTTCCATTTCTGAGTCATCATTTTCTAAAAATCCCAAACAATCTTCCTCGTCAGACTCTTGAACATCATCCTTATGATTATTTAGTTTTTCTTCATATTGATTAGTTACCGGTTCTTTATCTTGATTATTAATCAAATCGTCTTCTAAAATTTTAAGATTTATCGTGGGTTGATTAATCCCCTTTATCAATATGAACATCTTCAGTAATAGGTGTAGTAGTTAATTTTTGGAATATTACATCACGGGATCTTATGAGCTTATTATGGGACAAAACTCTATATCCATTATCTACATCATATCCCAGTAGTATTTCTTCCTGTTCCTTTTTATCAATTTTTTTGCCCCTTTTAACATTGCGAACATGCACCCAAAATTTAGATTTAATTATTCGTAGATGTTTAATATAAGGTATTTTTCCAGTCCATAGTTCAAAGGGTGATTTTCCTTTGATAAAGAACACACCAGTTTGATTTAGGATGTAAGCAGCTGAATTTATCATTTCAGTCCATAATTATTTAGGCAATGAACTTTTTCAGAATGAATAAGGGCTCTAGCAGCTTCGACAAATGTTCTAATCTCCCTTTCTGCACATCCATTTTGTTTCGGAGTATATGGCATAGTGTATTTTACCTCAATGTCAAGTGACCTTAAGATACTTTGCACTCTTTCCTTGTTAAATTCTCCATCATTATCACATAAAATGGATTTTATAGTATGTCCAGTTACTTTAGTTTCCATAAGAAAATTCTTTAATTTCTCAGATACTTTATCTTTTGTTTTCATGAAACATACTTTCCTAAATCTAGACCAGTCATCCTTAAAAACTACAAAGTATTTTAATCCACTTTTAGATGCTACAAATGGACCACATACATTTGAGTGTATCACCTGTCCTGGATTTTCAGCTCTTTTCTTTTTGTATGTGAAGTTTTTTCCGGGTTGGACCGTGTAAAGTTTTTGATGGTTGCCGAGCTTTCGCACATCCTGTGATGGATTCTTCAGGGCTGAATAGAGAATGAGAGCTGTCTTCAAATCCAGGGGTATATATACCTGGCGCTGTCCGGTCCTTGGGCGAAGCCTGCCTTCCCATTAAGGGCAGGCTTCGCCCAAGGACCGGACAGCGCCGGGTATAAATACCCCTGGATTTGAAGACAGCTCTCATTCTCTATTCAGCCCTGAAGAAGCCATCACAGGATGTGCGAAAGCTCGGCAACCATCAAAAACTTTACACGGTCCAACCCGGAAAAAACTTTACATACATCTGATGATTGTGGAAGCCTACGTGAACATCTTTTCTTTTTACCAAATTTTAACCTATGAGCCTTTCCATTATTGCATCCCTAACACAATTCACCATCAAGTGGAACATCAATATTTAATTCCCTTTTAATGGCCTCTTTAATATGACATTTATTTTGATAAGCTATTCTTTCATTATAAAGCTGGAGTAAATCACGTTTATTGAATGATATGGATTGGTTACTTAAAGCTTTAGAATCTTGACCTATAGGGATAACTCTAATATTTAATTGATAAAGCCCACCAAATCTTTATCGAGAGCCTGAAACAAGAGTTTTTTTCCCTTCAATCAATCTACACTTGAGATTAGTAGATTAAAATCTGCTTTTTGGTCTCTGATTCTGAGCAGCTAGGACCGAAAATAAATTTTGGAAATGGTAGGTACATACCATAAATTAGTTAATGGCCTTTATCCTATTCATTGATGTAAAGGCTTCAGTAAAGAGATAAATCACAAGAATAATCAATAAACTATTGACTATAAAATCTCTACTCCAGACTCCATAGTTGGCATATAACAGAAATCCTCTTTGAAAAAAAAAAAAAAAAAAAANAGTTTTTATCTTTACCTTAGCTACTGGCTTTAATGAGCTTTTACGGTCAGTAATCTGTTCCACTTTCACCTCTTCTTTTTCTTCCTAAGAAAAATATTGAATATTTAAGGACTCTTTTGTTTAAACTTAAAAAAATATGTGAATAATTTAAATTACTAATTACAAAAATATCAAAATTTATATACAGTAGTTACAATTAAAAAAAAAAACAGTTTATAGAGTACAATAATGTAAATCAGTTCCTAAGTAATTATAATACTACTATGTTCCTAAGTTATCCTATTTTATTCTATTATTTTAGTAACCCAAAATCATATTAGATATTAATATTAACCCATTGGTGCTCTAGATCTTATTCTTCCTTAAACTGAAGAAGAAAAATTAGAGGACCTAAAAAATGTTTCAGTGCAATTCACTCAAGAATTATACCGTCAGGAAGACTGTTTTAATAATAAAAGTTATTTAGTATTCAAAAAATCATATAAAAATTAGTAGTTCCAAGCTAATTAAAGTCTATCTGCTGGTTGCCTTCAAATGGTTTTTTGAATAACTGTTAAATTAGCTAATTAATTTACTTGTCTCCTGAGGAGAAAAATATGGCCTAGAGAAAAATGTAGTCTGAGAGCTGAGTGGGAGTGAACTAAATTACAATTCGGTGAGAGGACAGGTTAATAAGCAGCATACATGAATTAATCTAGCTTCAGAAATAATATTTATGTAATATATATATAATTCAAGGTTATTTATTAAATTTATATATTAATTTAATTTGTATGTTGTTTTTCAGCCGAAGTAAGATAAATTCATGTATGAAATAGAGATTTTACCCCCTAAAACAGAAACTGTTATAAAGTGCAGATAGCCTTCTAAGCTTGAAGTATTTCAAAAATTAATAAAAATAAATTACATGAAAAGTAAAGAAGTCCTGCAAATAAATTTATAGTTTAAAATTATATTTAAAAATATGTCAATAAAGAGACATATAGAACATGCTTTGCTGTCAAATATTTTTTATATGGATGACAGTAAAAATCATGCAACTTGTATTCATCAAGAAATGACACGAATTGTATTACATGCAGAATTAATTTCAGGTAAAGAAAAACTTTAGCTTAAAAATTTGTTACATGAATATATTTACTGAGAAGTATTATTACACTTAATACATTGACCTCTAACCAGTTTCTTGAAGTTTTTATAGTTCAAAACAAAAACCAACAAAAACCATTTTTGGATAGTGGAAAGTGAAAGCAATTAATTAAAGTAAAATACAAGTAATTAAAATTAAATATACTTAATAGATGTTTTCTTGGGCCCTGTGATCATTTATAAAAAATGATAAACATAACTTACTTGTTTTACAGGTTTCAAAGAAATTTTTTCTATTGAGTTCTTCTCTTCCTCTTTCTTTACACCTTTCTACAAATAAGAGAATACAATTTTAAATAATTCTTATATTTAAAAAAAATTCAAAACCATATAAATTCTTTATCAAAATACTAACTTTAAGAGTTAATCCCTTTTTCTCATCCGTTGATTCTTCCTTCTGAAATAATGATTTAAATATAGAAGATATAATATATTAATGCATTGAAGCACAAATGTAGACATGCAAATGCTCTCAAGCATATACTTATTCTAAAGAAGTGACTAATTGACTTCCCTAAGCAAATTTTATGGTTTAGAGATATTACATACTTTATAAATATCATTACTTTGTTGTTATACATAAGTAAAATATTACCTTTTTATTAACAATATAATAATAATTATGCTTAGTATTTATTTATTACA
>KZ808098.1:211633-222226 GCA_000696205.2 Oncopeltus fasciatus | reverse complement strand
AAAAATAAAAAAAATAAAATAAAAAAAAAAAAAACAACAGAACACAAGTTTAAAAAGTAACTATAACATGACAAACTATTTTACCTGGTGTAGACCTGATGAGTATCGACAGCAGTGAGAAGAGAATGATAAATACCAAGAAAGGTAATAGGTGTGATAGGGGAAGGTGAAGAAGGTGAGGCACCTAACTTGTTGGAGATTACAGCCTGCATACGGACTAGATCAGCCACACTGCACTTGGCCTGTGAGATGGCCAATATTTCCTGGAGCTCAGGTGCAGAACCTTCACATACTATTTGACAAGCCAACTGGAAAGATGCAATTGACATACAAGCCATATGCTTTGCTTTGACCTGAAACAGATAGTTAACCATGAAAATAAATTAAGTTCTTTTTGTTATTATGAAATAATCAAAATTTAAAAATACAAATTACAAATAACTTTGAATGAATAATTAAAAATATGTATATGCTGAACCTGTATAAACTAATTATTTTATTTATTTACAATGTCCTAATAGGAAAACCCACTAATATAACGCACGCACACACATGCATGCACGTGCACATGGTGTGTGTATATATATATACATACATATGTATTTGTTTTAAGTTGAGGATGTGGTACAACTTAGAAGCTTTTTCCAAGACAGATCATGCAAAATCCACCCATGGAAAAGAGGTGAGGGAATTTTCTTGACAATGGGAGATCTGCTATAACAGAAGAATAGAAGAGTGTCACCCTGAAGGGGCTGATGAATTTAGTACATAATGGATTATTGGGTGGAAAGTATCCATAGCCGACAGAAAAAAATTGAAATGACACATAGTAGTTAACCAACTGTTCAAGAAGAAGTTTTGTGAGCAAATTAAAAAATGTATGAAAGAAAAAAAGCATCTCTTACCAAGGTTGATACCAGAAGAATACTATCAAAGCAAAAAATGCCTATTTGGACATTCATTCAAAAGCCTAACTATTTTTATAAGGTTAAACATAATTTTTTTTAATGTAGCTTTTTAATGTATGAGTTAAAATTTTTGTTATTTAAAAAAATGATCTTTCATTATGAACAAAATCGCAATTTAATTATTTATGCTTCAATTTTCATAGATAAGAAAGTGAGGCAATAATGAGATGGTGCCAGAAGGGTGTTTTTTTTTTTTAATACGGCTAGGATTTTTTAATAAATGACAAAAGAAGATAAAAAAAGGCTGTCCATAGGTTGAAGTTCCTTTCTCCTCTCTCATCTTTTTCTGAATAATCGACCCTCATTTTAAAGCATAAGACTCTGATCCAGAATCTTGAGATGTAGGGCCTATAGAAAGCTAAGAGGAAGACAATACAACACTGGATTCACAATATCAATATCTGAGTCAATTTAGATGAGACTGGCAGATACCATCTTGGAGAAGCAATATGGTTTAGGCATCTTCTCATATTTAAAACAGGACACACACATAAATGGAAGTAAATAAAAATAAGACCTTCCTAATAATATATTTTGAACTAAATTTCTGAAGCAATGAGTATGGCTAGAAATGAAATGCCTTGTAACTTCTCTTTAAAGGCTTAGAAAATAAAATATCTGCAATATTTTTTTATTTTTTTATTTCAATTTATTAATTAAACCATTTTAATTGTTTAAGGATTTTGTGTAATTATAAAACTAAATTTCTTTAAAATACCAGGAAAAAATCAATATTCCACAAAAAGCCTTACACCTCAAGATAGTACAAGTATATAATTTAAAGGGTTATTATAACTACCAATGAATATAGAACTATCATACCTTCTGTAATCCCTCTTCATTGGTTTCTCCAAACCATCTTCTGTTGACGAGCGCTTTCGGACATTATCCATTCTGAGTTAATTACAGACAGTGACAGTGAACACATGTATTCGACCACGAGGATGGATAATGTCCGAAAGTGCTTGCCAACAGAAGATGGTTTGCAGAAACCAATGAAGACGGATTACAGAAGGTATGATATTATAAGTATAATAAGATTTTAAAATAATGGGTAGTAAATTTTTTTGGCCCATTTAAAATGGAATGCTCCTTTTCATATATTTATTTCTAATAAATAATTAACTATAAATTTTGAGCCAGAGTGACCAAGCAATATTTGTTAATGTCATTATTCGTTATTTATTTGTGAAGTATGGGACATTTTTTAGTTATCCATTATATCACTCTCCACACTCAAAAATGATATATTGTATAGCTGGCTAGTGATTTTTTTTTTTCTAAAGAAATTAGTTCTGTATGAACAACATTACTTAATTGGTCTATCTCAAGTAAATAATTCGTTAATTAATTTGTACTGATCTTTCTAATTAGGATTTCTATAGTCCAATCTATTTTCTGATTTGCTTCCCAACAAGATCCCTCAGACCTGGGATCTTCAGCTGGCTCATTAGGCTTTCATTAATAAGCAATGAATTGCTTGGTATAAGAATATACCCTGTCTTCTCTTACACATTTATTTTTTAAACAATGTCTATAAGGCTTTCTGTCACTAAATTCTGCTTCCTCAGTTTTTAATGAGACACATTAAATGTTCTTTCATAAATTTAGGAAGGCTAATTAACTAAATTATATTATTCAGGGATTTAATTATTTAATAATATGTTTGTAATAAATTTTACTGAACTGTTTTTTCATGAATACACGAATGTTCTTAAGTATATTAGTAAGAACATTAGGGTTATATAGTATTTGAAAGAGGACTAAATATTATATTGGATCTCCTTTAAGAGACAAATTCAAATATTTTTAGTATTAATTGCACTGATTTAGGTATTATATAGTGGAATGCTGAACACAATTTTACTGTAAGAACTCTACCAAGATTTTATCATACACAAGGTTACAAAGCAGAAGAAAAACAAAAACTACAATTTCCTGAAAGCAACAATTAATAGCTTCTAAAAATAAAGTACATAATTAACTTCCATTAGTAATTCTCTCTAGAAGTGCAATAATAACTATAAAAAAATGGAACCCACATCTATTATACAAAACCCTCTCCATACAAACCTTCATCATAGACACTTTCCGTCTTACTTTTATTTCTACTTTTCCCTCCTAAAAGTACAGTAATAATTTCATCATATATTTAAAAAATAAATAAAAGAGANAATCATTTTAAAATTGAATAACAATTCTAAAAAATTTATGGTTGTAGTTTTAAAGATGATTTTAATCAAGGGTCAGGTTTCAGATTAAACTCCATTCCTAATACTGTGTTTATAATTAATATAACATATTTGTGATATAATTATTTCAAAAAGAAATATCAATTTTCATGTAATTTAAATATAAATTATTTAAATGAGATTATTAAAATTCCCACAATCATTTTTAGTGTTTCATGAAAACTCCTACTCTCATTTTACCAAATTTGATAGTTAACATATATTATTTGATAATAATATTCTAGATTAAAAACGAATTTACATTACAATTAGATAACAACTATAAGCACTGGAGCTTTCAAAAATTTGTTTAATTAAGTATATAATGTCTAGTAAACTACCAATCCTACCTGTTCAACTTCACTATGACTTCCAAAATATTTCTTTTCCAAATCCTGACTTCTATATTATGACTTTCCTAACTCAATCTGTGTTTAGATTCATTAGACTAAGATAAATATAATGCCCGCTTCATAAAAAAAACTCTTCTCAATCAGGTAAACCTCCACTCCAACTGGTCTGGTTTTGCTCATGAACAAATAGGGGTTTTCTTAATGTATTTTTTAAAAAAAATTCTGAATTTTATTACCTTATGTGAGCTTCAAGAAGAAGTGGACACGCATATGCATGTGCAACCACTTAACAAACACACACACCACACACAAGCACGCACCAACATATATTATATATATGTAAGTCAATTTTATTTTTATTGTCTAGTAGATGGATCAGAGAAAATATTAAAACATTCAAAAAAGAAAAAGTTGTCAAAAGATCAATCTCAATAGCCCATTTTGAGTAAAATGTTATAGTAAATATGTTTGACACATTATATTGCCAACAAATTTTGCCTAAAACTAATTATTTGTTGATAACAATATTAGTTAATAATATAGAACAAGAAATCAGTGAATAAAAATGTAGTTCTTTAAAACACCCAACCACACCTTATCTGATTTCAGTTAATGAGCATAACCTGATTTTTTTTTAATGAGCACAACCAAATTTTTGGAAAATATGTTTAAATATTGAGTTTGATTTCTTTTTTTCATTTAAAAATTGTGAATCCTGGAAGTAAAATAGATAATAAGTAAATTTGCCAAATTGAAAATAGATTAATTATACTAGGGAATATGTTAGGGATTTTGCCCGTGAGTCTTAAATAAAAACTCTTTGGTTCACAAATTATGATTTTCTTTAAAACCAGAAGATTGAATCCCAATAGTTTTCTCTGCTATTATCAATGTTCAACTAAGATTTTATATTTGATGATGTTATTTTCAAATTGCTTATAATGTTAATAATCTCAGAATTGTTGAATTTTAAGAAATAAAGATTACTCGAATAAAATATTGAGGTAATTGGTTAAATTATAAACCTTCATTTAGACTAATACCTCAATATTTTATTTCTCAAATAAATACCCTTCAGTATGTGAGTATATATATATATATATATGTTGAAAATGTTTGAATAAATTGAAGAAATTTGTTCTATGTCAGTTCTGTCATTAACTGGATTGTGTTGTAAGTCAATGTGAACAGTTTCAGTACTGACATAGAACAAANCTTTGGAAATATTTATAAGTGTCTTGATGGTGCTTTAGAAACAATATAAATATATGAAAAATCTCCTTTTACAAAGCCCATCTGAGTTCTATAAACTTAATAAATTTCTGAGCAAGAAAAAATTGCACATTCTTTCATACAATAATTCAATTTCATGAAAAAAAAATGAACATGATGGTTTATTGTTCCTGACTGACCTACAAAGTCTTGCTTCTCTTGGAAATAACATTCTTGGACCAATCATGTACTGAAAAGATTAGTGTTAATAGAATATAATAATTATGATTTGTAATAAATTCTCACTCCAGTTTGCCAATTTTGCTGATAAACAACATTGATATATATATCAATGTTGTTTATCAGCAAAATTGGCAAACTGGAGTGAGAATTTATTACAAATCATAATTATTATATTCTATTAACACTAATCTTTTCAGTACATGATTGGTCCAAGAATGTTATTTCCAAGAGAAGCAAGACTTTGTAGGTCAGTCAGGAACAATAAACCATCATGTTCATTTTTTTTTCATGAAATTGAATTATTGTATGAAAGAATGTGCAATTTTTTCTTGCTCAGAAATTTATTAAGTTTATAGAACTCAGATGGGCTTTGTAAAAGGAGATTTTTCATATATTTATATTGTTTCTAAAGCACCATCAAGACACTTATAAATATTTCCAAAGATAAAAATAAGAAGAAATTTTGCATACATATTTATGTAGTTTATAAAGCTCCACTATGAGACTTATGAATATCCCAAAAGAGAAAAATTAACACTGCATACTTATTTTATAAAAATGAAAATTTAGGAATATTATTACTGAGGCAAAATGCAGTTAACTTACCTTGACAGATGCTTTCCTCTCTTCAGTAACCTTCATTTCCTTTTGTTCCTATAAACATCAAATTAATAAATAATTAATAGCCAGTTTGTTCATTTAAACATGTTAATCATGTATTTTGCAGGACATAACAGATAGATAATAGTCAAAGAAGGAAACAATTATATTTTAAGAAGCAAAGCATTTAATTATTTCTTGGTTGCCAGAGTAGCTAATGGGATCCATTCTGATCCCTCAACCCTGGCTCTGCTGGTTCATATCCCGCCTAGGGCAAGATTTTATCAATAATTAAAATTTTTCCCTGACCACGGAGTTTAGAATATTATGACGACCTGTAGATAGCCCCTCCCTCTATGACCCTAAATGGTTCAAAGGGAGAACACTTAATAAAAAAGTTACTTCTTTGGAATTTGCATTCCTTTATTTGAACCACACTAAACTTAACTAAATTAATCATAATTAGCAATAAAATTTAAATTAAAAATTGTCAATCTCAGTGCACATTCAATCTCCTCGCCTGGATACCAATAAATCTGTGAATCCTGAGCATTGTTCCCACTTCACTTCAAAACAAGTATTATATAACTATATTTCTAATCCTTAATGGAAGTTTTAATCACGATTAATAATAGCAATCATACACACTTTGCTTGTGTCAAGTGCTTAAATGAGATCTCCTAATTTTCTCTGTACTCCATGTTTATGAAGAAGCTTGTGCTGTCTATCAAGACCATTTTCAGTCTTCTAACAACCTAATAGAAGGGCTTTGTTCCCTCCTGCTGATTTACTATCAGCTATTCTTTTATTTAGCAAAGAGAATACTGCTTAACAGTTACAAGATTAAGATCTAATTTTGAATTGGAGCAACATAATCTTCTGCCATAATCTAAGGAATCATAAGCAAATGTTAAAGAAATAAACATGGAATTCAAAATTATATTAACCAATTAGATTGAATATATATTCCTGAATTCTATAGAACAAAAATTAATCCAGTTATATTTATTGATGACCAAAAATTAGCTTGATAATATTAACATACCTGAACTGACTTTCTTCTTTCTGTAACTTGTTCAACTTTAAGCTCCTCCTAAATAGAACATATAATTCAGTTAACCTGTTTATAATGGAATAATTAGTAATAAAATTACTCTATAAGTCAAATGACAAATCTAAATAGTCATTAAAACAATTTTTAAAGGATCTAATAAAATAATTCTATTCACACAAAAATTAACAAAGTTATGGTTCAACAATTATTGAATTAACAAAAGTATTTGCTTAGTGTTATTAGATACTTTAATTATAACTAGATACTAGTAAATAATATCTTAGTGTTTGATAAATCTTTGAAACTGAAATAGTATATGAATCTTTATATTATTAAAATAATTATACCATTATTTTCATTTGCCTTCATGTGATGAAGTGAAATGATACAAAATAAGCATAAAAAATCTTCTTGAAACTTTTATAAAAAGGTTAGCATTTAAAAAAATAAAAATTATTGAGTGCATGGGTATAATTTCTAATCTGAGATAATTAGATAAGAGGCTGATAATTAAAAAAGTAACAAACACTCTTAGTAGCTAATGCAATTCATGGTGGACCAATTATGGTCTCACATTAGTGTCATCACACACTAATTTCCAATACTTACAGTGAAATTCAACTTATAAATAGAAAGTATTTCATCTTAGCAAAACAGGGGCTCCTAGTAAAGACCTATTTAATATTTAATTTGCATAATATGTGGGCCTGAAAAAACTAACTTATTTGTATGAGGAATCATTCAATAGTTAAAATACATTAATTAACATTTATTGTTTATTACTAAAGGGTGTCCCAAAATTAACGCAAGATTTGAATTAATAAGAAAACACAGTTTTTAGTATTGTTATAGTTATCTTTTTATTGAATCATAAAGTACATAGAAAAGGGTTATTTCATTCGAATAGGGTTATGGAATTCGTTTTTCAAAATTTTCCATGACCATTTCGCATTAATGTGGCTGAATTTTGTTGATGCAGTGTTGAATCTCCTCCTTTAATGTACGGGTGGATTTTGGCTAGTAGACATAGACCTGTGACCACAAAAAACCCCATAAAAAGAAATCTGATTGTGTAAAATTACATCATCTAGGGGGCCAATTCTGATCCACAAGACTAGAGAGTACACGACCTGGAAATATCTCATGCAGTAATTGAATTGTTTCACGGGCTGTGTGGAAAACACATTTGCCCGATGTGTTATTCCATAAATAACCCTATACTATGTACTTTATATTTCAATAAAAAAATAACAATACTGAAGAACTATGTTATCTATTAAATTCAAAGCATGAGTTAATTTTGGGACACCCTATATAAAATAAAAATATTTATTTGCAAAAATTAATGGTTGGGTATTACTATATAGATTATACTTTGTTATATTCCAAAACATTATCACAATCTGGTGTCAATTAGGAGTAACTAACTAGTTAACTTTTAAACAATTAATGTGAGGGAATAGAATAAAAAAACCATCTGTCCCAGCCAGGATAGAACCTGTATCTCCTGCTTTCCGGGCACGAATACTAACCATTACACCACCGGGACAAGCTAGATAATTTATTAAATTCCCAGCACACTAGCGAGAGTCTATACCTCAGAGAAAGACAAATACATCGCCTTATGCTCAAAGGAACTAACATTGTCCAGCTATTTATCGACTCTCGTAATTTAATTTTTACTTTCATTTATAAATATTAATTTAGTTGTAGTATATTATCCAACATAAATTTTAAACAATTAATGTGAGGGAGTAGAATAAAAATTTTATGTGGGATAATATACCACAACAAAATTAATATTTATAAATGAAAATAAAAAGTAAATAACGAGAGTCGATAAATAGCTAGACAAAGGCAGCTCCTTTGAGCATAAGACGATGTATTTGTCTTTGAACTTTGCCCTGACAACAACTCTGTCCTCCTAACACTGTCTCTCACACTCATCCATAGACAATTGCCACCAACCTTAATAAGTGGTGCCTCTTTTTAGAACTCTCCTAGAAGAGTCACTTGACCTTGAAATATCCTTAAAAACTTCTGAAGATCTGGATGATGGTGTCTAAAGATTCAAGAATGTCTTTGGAAGGCTAACTTAAAACCCACCAGCACCTGCTTCACTGTAAATTCAGCTGAACCCCTTCCTGATTATATTAAAAACCTCATACTGGCTAAACGTCAAGCTCGACCTCTGTCGAGAGGTACAGGCATCCCTCAGATCGCAGGGAGTTGAACCAGCTATCCTGTCTCGTAAAACAAAAACTAGGTGCTTTATGAAATAAGGCATTTAATGGCCACCTGTCTATCCTCTTAGCAACAGACAAATCGCTCTGGACTGCTACTCGCAGGATTCTAAAATATCATGCACCTTCTGCCCACTTGCGTTGCAAGATGGTACCTGGGTATCTTCGGACAGACATGGCCCAAATGTTTGCCCAGTATCTAAAACAAACATTCACTTCTCATCCAGATCCCGATAATTTGTTCAAAAACGTGGATGTTGAGGAGCCACTAGATATACCATTACCAATGTCCTTACCGATTAAGGCAGTAACACCTACTGAGATTAAGTACATTATTAACCATCTGCCTAAGCTCAAAGCACCCAGCCATGACCTTATTGCCGGGCTAATACTTCGAAATCTACCCCAAAAAGCAATTGTTTTCCTCATTAAAATTTTTATTTTATTCTATTTTTTTTCCNAGTAGTCATAGTTTTTTCTGCCATGGAAGAGTCTAGTTTTTTATGACAGGGTTTTGAGAAAAATTAAACTCTCCTGTTAGAATATTAGTAAAGAAACAAATATCTGAAAAATACTAAATTAGAAATTATATATGTTAGAAAAACTAACTTAGAGCAGTTGAATTATAGGAAGCTGAAATCTAAATTATAGATTAGAGTAAGACAATTGTTCACAATAAACATCAAATATGAGAAATACTACCAAGATTAAATACAATTATATAAAATAACCTTTATAAGGTATTATTTCAATTAAATCAGTAGAACAAGTAATATTTTCAGTGACTAAGTTAAGAATAATACTAATTCATGAAGGATTTATATCGTAAGCAGAAGAATGTTAAGCAGGTGTCATTTCCAAGTTATTTTTAAGTTAGTATGAAGATTAAAAAGCTAATTATGTATAGTGAAAGCTAAAATAAATTGAAAAGCTTTTTTTTTTTTTTTTTTTTTTTTAAGTTACCTCAACTTTCTCTTTTTTCTCTTCTTCCTGTAATAAAAAATAATTTAAAGCACATGAAAAAATAGACTTATATATTTATACCAAATAATAGTATTTATTTTATGCTTACAAAACTAATTAAATAATAATATTATCCCTAAAAAAAAAAAATAAACCATTAAATAATTAGAAGAAGAAGATATCATTAGAACAAAGCTACATAAAACCTATTTCAAATATGCAAACTTTAATGGAATCTAAGGGTGCAGGTAGAGGTAGAAGAATTTATTACAGAGTCTAAAAATTTTATTGTCATAAATTCTTCCAACTATTCCTGCACCTTTAATAATTTTTCCTACATTTAATCTTATTGTTCCTTAGACTCACCACAATCCTTTTGAACCTCACCCATTGCCCCCCCCCCCTCTGCCTTCTGTACCTTCACTATTAAATGTGTACTTTACCTCATTTCTTATTTATTCAAGTTTCTCCATTTTGACAACAACTCCCCTTTCACCCTATCAATTTTTCTGTTTTAATTACTGGCTGTTCTATTTCTTATCCCTTCTCACAAAATTAATTGTAATTATGTTAAAAATCATGAATAGGGTTTTATAATATTTTTTTATCAATATTTTGAACAAACCGCAACTATCTTTTCAATCTCAAGCCAGTGATGAATCCCCAAAGAGATTAGAAGCTTGCATCGAAGAAAAAAGAGAAATTTTAAGTAATTTAAATGATATA
>KZ808098.1:192907-210929 GCA_000696205.2 Oncopeltus fasciatus | reverse complement strand
CTGCATACACACACAAACATATATATCTTCTTTCTTTCTTCTTTATATGTATTTATATACATAATATATTTTATTTATTTAAACAAATGAATATACGTGAAGAAAAGTGTGTTAAGCTTAGTGAAGCTACACTATTAAGTGTAATGTGTCTGTGATATTTATTTTTATTGTTTTAGGGTCTAACATGTTTCCATTTGTTTTATATGTTTATTCTGTTTCAGTTTACATATTTTCTTTCTGTATTTCACTCATCAATTTATATAATTGATATAAACAATAGAAAAATAAGAGTACATAATTTAATATTACTTACATAGCCTACTACACTAATATTGAGATTGGCTAACAATTAGTTTCATTTCAAGCCTAAATGTTGGTAATATAAAGATGTATATGAAAAATGAAGCACCAATGAAGGAATCCTTTCTTAATGATGTCCTAGATCAGCTATTTTAGCCTATAAATATTCGACAAAAGCCTGTAAATAATTCGTCTTTCACTGTATAATGAACAGTTAATACTGTCTACTGATGTGTATCTTCTCCTTGGCATACTATTATCCCTATCTTTAGTCTTATTATTTATTATTGGCTTAATTAGAAGCTAGCTTGCTTCAATAAAAGTGCTTTGAAACTCCTGTTTACAACAAACAAGATATGAGTTACATGAACTTTCTGCTTGTGGAGGTATCAACTCTATATACTCACTTGTATTGTGGGCATAAGTAGTGTATCTGGTGAACCATCTAATATCATCTTAATACCATCTTAATTTTTTTGTATAGACAATATTTCGGTTAGCTGACACTTGCCAGACCTGGCAATCTCGTGCTGTCTTGAAGAAATTCTCTACTTTCTGTTATATACGTAGTTATTAAATATACACTTTTAATTAGCCCTACTGAGTAGCAAAATCTTAATAACGGTATTCAAATTCTACAATAACACCCGATAAAACTGATTTGTACAGGTGCAATTAATTGTTCGGTTACTTATAGCCTTGGGATCATACTGCTTAGATAAGATAAGAGTAGTACAAGATTAAATTAATTTAAGTAATAATTACAAGCAATCTTATCTCATTAAAGTATAAGAATATGAATTAATAACGTTCTATGATTTTTGTGTAATTAGTCCTGTCCAAAATTGTAAAATTACATAGAATCATTTATGAATTCTGTCAACATTTGGATGAAAATTAATAAGGGAAGAGAGGATGTAATAATAAGAGTTGTGTCGAATCATCAACATTAAAGTGTTAAAAAACAATTATTGGTTCAAGGAGGATGGACAGATGATAGATATATTATATTAGAAAAGGAAGGACACTGAGAACTAAAGGAACAACAGATGAATAATGGAGTAACAAATTGTATCATAGTCTATCAATGCAACAGATAAGTATTAAGGTGGGTAGTAAATAATGAATAACATAGGAATTAAATGAGTAGAAAAATAGAACTGCTTACCTGAGGAATTTATCTGGAAATTATGTAGGAATATATTTCTAAAACAATCCAATAGGATTCTTAACTGAGCCTTATCGTAAATTTTATTTTTTCTATTAAACGTTGTGACATGCACCCATCATTTCAATTTTGTGATTCATAGGCATTTAATTTAGGATTTTTATTCTTTGTCGTGATATTTATATTTTGTCCTGTCCATAGTTAGTATAGGTTATCTGGTAATAACCCACCAAATTATGTGAAGTCCAAGGTGTGGACTTATTTAATTTAAATTATATGTTAAGCAACTTTTAACAGGAGGTTTTCATTATTTTCATTTGATAGAGAATATACTGAACATCTTTCATTTAATATATCTGTGCCAAACTTAATTATTTCAGCATATAATTCTTTAGGTAATGATTATTTTTTCCAAACTTCAAAAGGTCTTAGCTGCTTCAACCACTGTTCTATTTCCCTTTTTTGTGCAGCCATTTTATTCAGATAGCAGGCATAGCATATTCTTTCTCAATACCATATGAACGTAAGACATTTGATACTCACATTATCAAGTTGTACACTACTATTACACAAAAACGGTTTTGTACAGTGCCATTATTTTAGCTTTGGCAAGAAAGTCTTTTAATTTCACAGACATACATAGATTTTATCTTTAGTTTTTGTGTAACTTACTTTTCTAAATGTGGAACAATCATCTTTAAAACTACTAAGTATTGGAGCCAACAAGTGTTAGATGCTAAAAGGGATCAAATATAATAATAGTAATGGGTATTGATAAGCTGTTCTGGATTTTCAGCTCTCCTACTATTTTTATATTTCAGTAAATGAGATTTTCCACTGATGCAGTCAATGTGCAATCCACCCTCAATTTCAATATAAATTCTCTTTTGATGACTTATTTACTATTGTGGAAGTTTTGAGGAGCTATTCATCTATGATAAAGATGGCGTGAATTATTTTTATGGAAAGTAATTGATTGGTTAAATTTAGCTTTAGAATGTTGCAGGGGTTATTTAATATTTAATTCATATATTCCACCAAATATTTGTTGAGTATCTAAAACTAGGTTCTATTTAGTAGGTGATTAAAATTGTCTTTTGGTCTATGGACCTGACCAGCTAGGATTAAGAATACAATTTGAGAGATATATGGCACAATTATATACTTTATGATATAAATATGAGTAGAGGACAGTGTCTCAGAGCACTTCTTCACCACAGACAAATCAGGAGGGGGATTGTCTGATGTGCTTGCTCTTCAACTTGGGACTTGAGTGTATTGGGAGGGGGGGGGGGGGGGAAGAATAATGGAGGGAGGTATAAACCTCAATTATTCTATGATGTTCCTGGACATGCTGTCAATATAGATGACTGAATGTCATTATTGCCATGAGGTGTGCATTATTTGACTAATAGAGAGAAACAAGTAGGATAGGCCTGTTTATATATGAAGGCAAGACTAACTATATAGAATGATATTTAGGACAGTATATATATATTGATGGAGTCAGGAGTAAGTGACTAATGTCAAGCTCTTGGAACTCTATAGAGATGCAAGTATGATCAATTTTAGTATGATGACTCTCATGAAGTTATCACAACTTTCTTAGGAGGAACTCCTAGCCAGAAAAGCAGAGAAATGAGAAAAGAGTTGAAAGATTTAGGTTATGATGGGGCAGAGAAAAGCCTGAATATCAATATATCTTTGGCCAAATGGCCTTGTTATTCATTCCATCAACAGCTAAACTATTGTTACCATTCAATTTATCAAAAGCTAAATAATCTATTACTTGCTCTGATGGTATGTATGCTAAAATTTGAATGATACATCTTTTATTATTTCAAAATTTCAAATTCCTTCAAAAATTAATTGTCATTTCATTTTTAATTATTTATAAGTTTCTAAAATTTATAATTCTCATAAGTTAAATTACTGCTAAAAGTAGTATTATAATTTCACTCAAGGATTACAGGCCACCTGTCTATCCTCTTAGCAACAGACAAATCGCTCTGGACTGCTACTCGCAGGATTCTAAAATATCATGCACCTTCTGCCCACATGGGTAACGAACTATATGCATACCCTATAAATCTGAAAAGATTAACAAAATACTATAGTGGATATAAAAAAGTTATGAAATTCAAAGGAAACTTTTCAATTTTTTAATCTCTAAACTAATAAAAATATTCTGATTGAAAAAGTGGAAAATCAAATTTTTTTACAGTAAGACTACACCAGGTGAAAATCATCCTCACAGGTGTCAGTAGCAGTGAACGATATTTGGAAAAGTGAAAAGAAATATTGTTTACTGGTTCAATGGCTGTCCTAGAATGTAGAAGTTCTGTCTAAGTGGAAGAAGAGGAAATGAGCAGAAAAAAGGTTCATGAACAGAAAATTGAAGAGCCTGCAGAAGAGCCTGACTGCAGAGTGAAGGAACTCTCTATGAGAAGAGAGTATTATTACACCATTTATATAGGAGTATATATACTCAATTTGAGGCTATATACACTTTATTAAAAAATTTTTAGAGATAAGAAAGAAATGGAAGGTCATGACACTGAAAAAAACAGGTCGTGAATCAGATTCTAGTTGAAATCCAGATCACCCGCTGTAAATGGAAATGGAATTGGACTACTTAGGCTGGACAGGAACAGTAGGGGAAGTAATCAGTTTTCCAATAGCACCAAAAGAGTTGTGACTGGGATGAAACCCTCAGGTATTTGGTGGAAAGTAAGGAAATATTTTCCTGAGGAGAAGCGAAGATAGGAAACCTAACAAAAAAAAAGGGCTGAGGTTAAAGCTTCTAGACCACTAGGATTAGATAAAATGGGGGTTATTGACTTGAGTTCAAAATTACCTCTGTGTGAATAATCTAGGATGACAGTTATGATAAATTAGGGTGATTACCCAGCATAAGGATAGTATTTAAATCAATGATTTTTAGCAGAATTCACAAAAACTGACCTCCTGATAAGGAGATGAATGGGGATTGTACAGAAATTAAATGCCACTGGACACTGTATCTTGTAATAAGTCAAGAAAATAGATTACAAAACAAGACTGCCTTTTTTTTATTATGTCTGGAGGCCAAAATCAGGTGTAGTGAGAACCAGGATTCCAGTGCCAACTGATAAAGGGCTGCCTGATAATATGAAGTGGATAAGTCAAGGGAAAGTTTGAGATGGGCTTTTGTNATATTAATGGATTATATATATAAATAGGAGGCATTTCCTATGTTAAGTATTAAAAGAGTTTCTATTGTAATTAAATTTATATTGTTTAGGTTTTCAACCAGTTTAATGCTATTTGTAATGCTGCCTATCCTATATGCCTATCTTGATATCTCAATTCATCTACTTATAATAGTTTTATACTTTCAAAAATTTAGAAAATAAATTTTTTTAAGTGATAGTGGTGTTCCTAAAAACAAAGAAATTAAATATTGTAAATTAAGAAAGACGAATACATCATCTTATGCTCAAAGGAGCTGACGTTGTCGAGCTATTTATTGACTCACATAATTTACTTTTTATTTTCATTAAAAATAAATACATCGTCTTAAAAATTAAAAATACATTGTCTTTCTTGTAGTTTAGACTCTTGACACTAGTGCTGGGAATTTAATAAGTTATCTGGCTCTCCCGGTAGCGTTATTGGATAACGTACTTGCCCGGTTAGCAGGAGATCCAGGTTCCAGCCCTGGCTGGGACAGTTAGATTTTTTATTCTATTCCCTTGCATTAATTGATTTAAATTTACGTGGGATTAAAAACTACAAATAAAATTAATATTTACAAAGTTAGTATATTTTCATTTTTCTTGTATTCAGCCCTTGAAGGAAGTTAATGATGACGGGGGCAAATATGATCTATAGAGATGTAATGTATGGCTATTTGAAATTTAAGAGCACTGATTTAAACCAAGTTACCAGCCTCGTTTAACTAAAACCTTATTAGTTCATTCAGTGGGTTGTTCAATTTCGTGCTTACTTTTAGATTTATTTACGCTACTGAGACAAGCCTGATAAGTTATTAAATTCCCCGCACTAGTGTCGAGAGTCGAACTTCCGAGGCAAACAAATATATCATCTTATGTTCGAAGGAACTGACATTGTCAAGCTATATAAATGACTCTCGTTATTTATGTCCTGGCTGGGACAGTTAGATTTTTTATTTTGTTCCTTTCCACTAAAATTCTTAACCAGGAATTTTTTTTTTTTTTTTCAGTTTGTAAATACATCATGCATATTTCCGGGCTTTAATGTATTTTTTAATATTATCAGATGAAGGGTTTTATTTAATTTTACTTAATAACTTTTTCCTAATTTTAGTTACCTCTCACAAGCCGGGGACCACCAACATGCATTATTGTGGGTGTCAATTGTTTTAAAGGAATGAATTCATTGTTATTGAGTAATTATATCAATCACAGATATTTAAGACATATTTTTAAGAGAAACATATTTAATTAAGTATTATTAAAATTCTTAATATTTTTCTTTCCTCTGTGAGAAGGGAGCTCACTATCTTACTAATCCGCAGGAGCTGTAGATAAAATACGTCCACACACTATCAGAGCTAAAGTGATACTGTAAAGCATATTTTAGAGCCAGATTTTTCAACAACAAACATAGAAGTTGTTATGTTATATGAATCCCCTCCTGCCATTACTAAGTTCTAAATTTCTGACATAATAACTCTACTGTGGTTTTAACACAATAACAGTATTGTAGTGGCTAGGGACACTAACAATACTGCAGAGGCTACTGCATAATAACAGTACTGTAGTGGCTACTGCACAAAAACATTTTTATTTTTGAAGCATATTTTCAATTTATATAACAATGCAGTAGTTACTATTTATTCACTCAAAAACATAATTGTAAATGAACTAGCTTAATTTAATAGTGATTTATCCAGACCAGGGGATGGGGACCCAGCTTATGGGAAAATAATTAATTTTTTCCCAAGAGACAAAGGACTGTCAAAGTTTAATAAACTTAAAATGAATTTTTTTGTATATTTCATTGCAAATATGCTGTACACTTAATAGGTCAAGTAAATTATACACCAGTCTTTTTCTCATATTCAAATCCTACTGCAGGAAGGTTTCTAAGGGTATGTTTGTTTCCTTGCCTTCTAAGGTCATCATGAAAATATTTCATAGCAGACAATTGTGGACTTCTGGGCAGTATTAGAGGGATACGTTTCTAGAAAATATATCCAAAAAGAAGGAAGAGAAGTCATTCTCTTACCCATCAGAATGATCCAAGGTGTGATAAATAAAAAAATGTCTTGGGGAGCATATCGAAGTAAAGGTTTTGTTTATTTTTGTCCCAACTGAAATTTGCCTACTTGGAAGTAAAAAGTAGTTCTTAGTAATTATGAACTTGTTTTCTGATTTACCTCTGTTTATTTAATGAAAAAGTGTGGTGTTCAATTATGTCTGTGATTCAAAAGAAAACCAATTAAGAAGATGATTTAAAAATCAATAGCCAAAAAGGACTCCTCAATGCATGCTAATTTAATGTGAAATTAAATTAAGAGGCTGTTCACCATGAACATTTCAAGATATTGATTTTTTTTAAACGAAATATAAAAAAATGTTTTAAGTTAAATGTAGTAGTTTACTAATAGTAAAACAAAAATTTTGTAATTCAAATTATTTTATTTATCACTAATTATGAACTAGTTTCATAACTAATTTTACTGCTTAAATTATAACTGACTTCTTTAACTCGATGAACTTCTACTTTGTGTCTTTTATCTTCTCTAAGAATAGATGAACCTTTCAGCCAGGTACATTGAGGTTCAAATACTGATTGCACTTTAGCTTCAATAACAATTGTATTTGTTTTTGTAATAGTAACAGTATGTTTATTTTACTTTATTTTATGAAGTTACTAGTATTCTAAAAACTATAATACAAATTAAAATTATTATGTTACCTTTTACTATAAGCTGAGCAGTTGATTCAGAAGTCCCTCCAGTATTTGAAGCTGTTATCTTATAAACACCTTCATGTTCACGTTTACATTCTTTGATGGAAAGTATAGCAGTTTGACCATCAAACTTTATGTCAATGCTTTCATTGCTAGTAATAGTTTTGTTGTTCCTGAAATATTGAATAATTTATTAGGTACAAAAATAAATAATTTATAGCAGGCTTTACTAAATGAAACAAAATATATTCTCCAAATTATTAAAATACATGTCAGGAAAAATTGAGGGCTGAAAAAGTAATGAAAAAAAAAAACAACAAAAAAACTGGCATTATCACTAAGCCAGATATAGTCAGAAAGTTTATATAATTTAATTAACAAAATATTTAAAATGCAAAATATACAAGTAATTTTAATTTAGAAAATATCAATTTTAATTCTCAAGCCAAGTAAATATTATACCAGTTATGGTAAGTTTGCTTTGGTTCTGCATGACTCCAATGAAACCCAAAAACAGACAAAACTATAAACATAATACAAATTCTTCAGCAGCTTTTTTTGTTCTTTATAAAATGAAAAGTAATAAGTAATTTTTATACTGATAATAAACAAAACCCTCATTACCAAATGTGTTATTCATTCTTTTGGTATATGTAAATCATATAATGGTAAAATTTTAAATTTAAAATAGTCACAAAGACTAGGCGATATGGAACCTTCCCCCACTCCTTGTCATTCCTCAGTTTCTAAAGAACCATTGCATTGCTTTGCATAATAAAGCTCTAGCATTGTTAATCTGGTCAGGTTCATATAATACTATGAACTAAAGTATAGTTCATATAATACTATAAACTATAATCAAGAAGTTATTATATAAATATATTTGTTTTTTGTTATATGAGT
Organism: Oncopeltus fasciatus; assembly: GCA_000696205.2. Lineage (NCBI taxonomy): Eukaryota > Metazoa > Arthropoda > Insecta > Hemiptera > Lygaeidae > Oncopeltus > Oncopeltus fasciatus. The sequence goes on along the minus strand of KZ808098.1, from coordinate 202,618 downwards.
TTTCAAAATGAGAAGCCTAGTATGACAACATACTAAAAAACAATATTTTAAATATTAGTTTCAATTTTACTCTTATTAGTAGTATTGGCAAGGTGGTACCATAATCCATTATAAACCAGTTCATATGAAAATATCTACCAGTTCATTTTTTTTTTTTTCAATAAATATGGCAAGAGATAAATTACATACATTTTATTTGTATAATTAACAATCATCTCCTGTATGGTACCCCTCCTGATAATTCCAAATGTTTTCTACAATATTTCAGGGCTTCATCAAGACTACCCAAAACTTTATTAAATCTAATAAACAAACAGTAAAAATAAAAACTAACTGTTTTACACACACACACACACACACACACACACACACACGTCATTAATAAAACAAAGAACCAAAAGGCCCCAGGGGTTATAATATTCCTGCAGAATTGTTTAAGCATAGAGGAGAACCTCAGAAAGTAGCTGAAAGGTACATTCTGCAAAATCTAGATAAACGAAAAAATGCTGGAGGCATAGAAAAAAACAGTTATGGGTTCAGAGTTTAAAAACAAAGGAGACAAACTAGACTGCCAGAATAACCAGGGAATATCACTTTATAGCTCTGCCTACAAGATATTCTCCAATGTCTTTTATTCTAGGCTCAATCCTCATGTAGAAAGGGAGCTATATTTTTTTAAATAAAATACTATAATAAATTAGTTAAAATTATTATGTAGGGTATTTGCACAATTTAAGTATTTCAACTTACGTTGAACTTACAACGATATGTTATCAGTTAATTTTGAAATAAATAATCCATGTTATTAGTGACTAAGCAAATTAATGGTAAAGCAAATTACTCCACATTATAGAAATTTTAAATAAGCTCTTCTTGGTCTAGACAAACTCATATATATTACTATTTTAGTTTGGAGATTTCATTTTGCAATTTATGATTGTCTATTAGCAAAGCTTGAGAAAAATTTAAACTTTAAATCAATTAAAACCCATCATACAATTTTTAAAATAAGATAAATTTTTAAAATATATTGAGGCCGTTTAGGTTATATACCCACTAAAAATTGTTGTTGTACAATAACTTAATGCAACTTATAAGAAAAATGAAATGTAATATTAGTTTTATTATAATGATGATATATGAAAAAAATAATTCTTGTTAACCTTCCTGTTTAGAAAATTATGAAATCAAAATAATAATCCTGTGGGGCAATGAAATGAACTATACTACCTATAGAATTTTATATATTGGCTAAGATAAGTGCCATTAAATATTCCTAAAGCCTATATATCATAAATTAAACAAGAGTTAGTAAAATGAGTAAACGGATCTCATGAAAATATTACCATAAAACGCAGTGAAACATTTATTGAATGATTGCAGGCTCATATTAAAATAGATGGCTTAACAGAACCAGGAACCAGCATTTTCCTTTTCATTGTGACAACTTCTGTGTCTTACCATTAGTTATGTGATAATTACTTTGTTATCTACAGGGACCTAAAGTTGTGTTAATTTTTGAAAAGCAGATTACACAGGTACAAACCATGTATTCTCCACTATTAATTAGAGATGTGTGGAGTTAATTTGAATTTAGACATTTATTTTTATAAAGTTAATAGGAATGTAAAGAAACTCAGAACATAATTCACCAAACTCCAGATTTTCTGTTTTCCTAATTTCCTTTCTTTGCAAAGGATATTATTAATGTGGTCAAAATAATACACATAAGTATTTTACAAAGAGTTTAAGTGAAAATACATTACAAAAAATAAATATATAAAATTAAAAAATTATGAAATGTAAGTAGAGGAGGGGGTAATAAGTAAATAAATGTTTATGAGGCTACCTACACTAAAGAAGTGCAGATTAACATTTACAAATGAGATAGCTACTTAGGTACAAAATAAAAATTACCATAAAAAAAAAAAAAAAATCTGTCCCACAGGTGCTCAGTAAACCGAGCAAAATTCATAGTTTTCCAGTTGATGATGAATACTTCTATTTAAACTTTCCCTGCAATATAATCCTACATACTTGTAGAATAAATCTTTTATCACTAAATAAAGATCTTTTGAGTTTCATTACTCTAACCTAAATAATATGCCCAATATATTTATAAATAAAATAAAAAAACCTTTTTATTCACACTTGACATTTCAGGTAATCCCCCCTCACCCATTTGTCCGATTATGCTCTCTAAGAACTAAGTCTTTGATATTTAATTTTAAAGTGACAAGTTCACATAGGCTTCCACATAATAATAATCTTTCTCCAAGATTATTAATAAATAGTCTTTCCAAGCTTTCGCACATTTGTGCCCAAGGATCATTCTACTTTCAGCCCTGAAGAAGCCATCACATGATGTATGAATGCTTGGAAAAAAGTAACTTTACTACATGGTCAAGTCTGGAAGAAGTATTTATGAATATTAAAGAGATATGTCAAATTCAATTAAGAAAAACAACTAAATGTGACTTCTAGGCCGTGGAATTAAAAGTGTAAGGGTCAGATAAATCCCCACTTATATATTTTTAAATTTCAATGAGTATAAATCATAAAATGCTTGATTTATTATTAAATAAACCTTTGTTCAGTTTCATTGTTCTAAACAAAGCTAAATTAAGCTTGCTACATCCAAAAAAACATTATTTTTAATGCACTTGACATTGTGGGTAATTCAACATTCCTATTGGTCTGATTTTGCTCAGTAACAAACTTAATCTTTTCTTGGCTCATAGAGAATTGACACACACACATTTATACATGTATAAATTTTAGTGACATAATCACTTTTGTCATGAGAACAGTCTCAATAGCCATATCTTTCATAATTCACTAAAACAACTAGTGTAACAGGATTAGAGAACATTTAGCATAGGGACAAGGGGTTTAAAGAATTCAATTAAGGTATAATATAATAAATTTTATTATATTATNTTTTTAGCATAGCTAGGGAGATCTGTTTAGTCTCTCAACACTGGTTCTACAGGTTGAAGTCCCACTCTGAGCAGTCTTTTATTGAGAAGTAGTGTATTAAATGAATAGCCATATTGAGAAAATCCTCAAAAAGAACAAAATAGTTTATAAGACTGTCTGATTCTGGAAAATATGAGATTAAGAACATATTTCATGGTTCTAATTGATATTTATATTTTTTTAAACAGAAAACAGTTCACTTTTGGTTAATGCACACAAGTATAAAAAAGAAAAAGTGAAAGATGACAGAGAGTGCCTAACAAATAAGGAAATAATTCATCTCATGACTTTATCTGGAAAGCTAAATTTCAATATTTATAAAAATGCTTATAAATTTCAAGAATATGTTATGCTTCTATGGTTAGGCTGGGTATATCCCTTTAAACCATCAAAAACTTCATTTAACAAGTTTTAAAATAGTGAAAAATTAGCCTATTTTTACCAAATGAGTATGCATAAGAGTAAGAATTAATAAAAGGACCCAAATTATTTTTTACNTGTTCCATAAAGATTTTCAGCCATTACTCTGAAGTCATATTCTTGGCCTACTTTCAAGTTTCTTACTCTACAAAATGGTACTGTACAAAAACTGCTGACCTATAACCAAAATTAATAATATTAAATTAACGACTTTACATTCGCAATCCTGACACTGCGGGTTCAAATCCCGCCCAGGTCAATTTTTTATTTATAAATAAAAGCTTGTTCTAAGTTATGGGTGGAAACCTGTAGATAGCCCCTCCCTCCATAACACTAATTGGTTGAAAGGGAGGCTAACACAATAAATAAATAAATAATAATAAAAATAGTGTGTGTGCATAGTTAACTTTTCTGTTAATACTTCAGTTCTGCCAATTTGCAGTGGTATATAATACTATAGGTGGGAATAGTAATTGACATAAGCTAATGGAATACCTCTGAATTAAACTCCAGTAAGCTTATTTCTATATAGCACTAATTTCGATGGCCAAGATGAAGCTGTCTCAATTACATCTTAATTTAAGTACATTAATCAATAAGGGGTGATAGCAATGGCTATTTTCTTCCTTTACTTTTTTAATTTTTCTTGTGATTATTGTTATAAATTTATAAACTGTAAATACACAGATTCTAAATAAACATCTCCTATTTAAAAATAAATAAATAAAATTGACTTTATTTATAGGCATATAATAGGATTCTCTCAATATATTTTGCCTAATGCTGTAATTTTTTTTATTTATTTATTTTTTTTTTTATAAAAGCTTACCAAGGGTGAGATTCAAATCTACATTGGATTAACAAATCTGAATAGATCCCCTTGGCTAACCTGACACTCAATTTAATATAAGTATCTTTGCTGTTAAGAAGCAATTAATTAATCCAAAACTTGGAAGTACAATATACAAAAATAAGAAATAAAATCCTCAAATAATCATTTTTAAATCCGCTAAAACAAATTCAAAAATATGGACAAGTGCTTAGGAAAAGGCACATGATATTTTATATGACAATTAAGATATACAATTGAATGTTAAAAAGATGAACCTGAAGATGAGGCAGATAAGAGGAAAAAAATGCTCGAGATGTCAAATAACATAGGATAAATATACTAATAGGGAGAAAAAAAAAAAGCTCAAATGTCATAATTATTATAAAAAAATAAGTGAATAGTTTTTCAAGCATCTCTTTGTCTCCTTCAGTTATATCCTGAATATCTTACTTTTTCAAAAAACAATAAAGTACAAGCAATAGATTCTGTTGTTTTTTTTTTTTTTTTTTTTTTTTTTTTTTTTTTTGTTTTTTGTTTTTTGTTTTTTGTTTTTTTGCTTAAAAACAATTGAGCAAACAATTGATATACTTTAAAAAATTTAAGACAATAAATTTAAAAAAAATCTTCCTGAAGATGGATCTTAAGCAGTAAAAATGCTTCAGAATGTATTTATAAAATCTTGACAGATCTTAACTTTGACATTTATCCAAAACTGGTAATAAATATTAGTCCTTGATTATGTCTTCACCAATGAAAAAAAATCACCAATAAGTTTAGTCTGGGGATAGATTAAATTTTGCTATTTTGATTATAAAATTGGTTTACTATTTTAAGACAGTTCAATAATAATATAACTGAAAGAAACTAAAACTGAAAAAGTTTGAACTCACTCCATACATGTCATTGAGAATAAGCAATTTGAGTTACCAGACACTTTATCAACATAGCAAAGATAAATAATTCAAATTTAAGTTATAATTTAATGAAAAACTAATGAATAGGGTTATATCTCACATTAAGTGAAGGAAAAACCAGTAACTGTTAGTAATAATTTTGAAAAGTTTAAGTGAGCCATTCTCAGCAGCCTAATAGGTTTTTGTGAAATCAACTTATGCATATAATCAATATATATATATAAAAGCATCGTGTGTGTGTATAAACAAAAACTCACTTTGTCCATGAGATTTTCACAGATTTGTCAACAGTAGCAAATTTACAAACAAATTTCAGTGACTCCCCTTCAACTGCCGACTAAAAAAAATATGTCATTCAGAATTATTAAATCATTAAATAACTAAAGCATGATACATCCATTAAATCTATATTTTTATTTAAAATTATACCGCATCAGAGAGGCCTTGAGATATCACTGGAGCTTGAACAGTAGGGGGTAATACAACATCTATGATACTGGATGTAGCTTCACCTTTTTCATTTCTTGCAACAAGCTTGTAAGACCCTTTATCAGTAGGATTAGCAGGATTAATTTCTAATTTTACAGAAAATTCTCCCTAAAAATAATAAAATATTCAATAACTAAAATGAATAAAATAACCAATAATTCCTACTTTAAATTTTTAAACAACTTTTTCTCACACTTTGAAAAGAAAAAAAAATTGTANTCTTCTCTAAGAATAGATGAACCTTTCAGCCAGGTACATTGAGGTTCAAATACTGATTGCACTTTAGCTTCAATAACAATTGTATTTGTTTTTGTAATAGTAACAGTCTTTGGTACTTCTTTAATTACTGGAATGACTGAAAGAAAAAAATAAATGATATAAATTAAAATTTATAATAAATTATAAATAAATGCAACCTACTATTTAATAATCACAGAAAGAGGTAACACATTTGGACACTATAAAGCACCTATATAATTAGTATATTCAGAATTCACTGGTGATAATTAATGTTTAGAGTTTAACTTACTTTCAATATTTAAAGTTAAATTAGCATTTAGTTCACCGCACACATTCTTCAAGTTACATTTATAAATGCCTGAATCATGTATTCCAGGCTCCTGTAAAATTAGCAATTAAAAAAAATTAAGACAAATATAGATCCCTTTAAACTTGAATAATGATATCAATAACTAAATATGTTACAAATGATAAAAAAAATATGATATAATAAAAAATAATAATAAAATAAATTGTTTGCATAGGCTTCCATGGTCTTTAGAAATATTCATAGATTTTTCTTCCAGGCTTGACCCTGTCGAATAGTTGTGTTTTACAGAGTTTTTGTACATTTTGGCAAGGATAAGGAATCATTCTCCAAATTACAAATTTTCTACATGATTAAGCCCAGAAGAAAAATCAATGAATATAAAATAAATTGTCAAAAGCCTACTTAATTCTGTTAAGCCTACTTAACTATGTTAATTAGTTCTCCTTTTAGTCTGCAAGTTTGATTATTCTTACTAATGGTTAAACTACAAATAAATTGTTCTGGGTATGCTGGGCAAGCAAGTTATAACCAAGAATAGTATTTTTTCTAAATTTGAAACTCACATGAGTTTTACATGATTTCTTTAAAGCTTAGTTAGTTCTTTATAGCTTTATTAGCTCAGTGCTTCCGACATTTATGATTCTATTCTTTGAGCTCAGGAGTCTTCCAGAGCAGGAATAAGAGAGATAAACAATAATGTTCATAGACCTCAAAAGTGCTCATTTTTAAGCAATTAAAATTGTGCAAAGCTTGGAATTTTAAATTTGAAAAATCATCTTTACAAGCAATATACATTTCTCCTCCTAAATAATGTCTTCCAGTAGAAATGATTTTATCCAGAAAACTGGTGGTTTTCCAAATTTCTTAAATAAGAGAAAGTTGGTCATGTAGATAGTTACGTCATAAATTACTAAACAGGAACACCTTGAATTTCATTACTTCCCAATGAATGCTTAAGCAAAAAGAATCCATTTAACCACCAAGAAACAAATAAAATATGTAGGAAGCATGTTTAAGGGTATTTCAGAAATTATGATTGAATTTATATCAAGTCATGAATTCTAAGATGATTTTAGTTGGGGTTCGGTCAAGGTAGATCCAAAAAACACAAATTTAAAAAATGTATTTTTGAATAAAGGATTATCTGCCAACGTTTCGGCTTACATTGTAAGCCATCTTCAGGGCTATCATGAAGATGAGAGAGGACGTCCTGTCCCTAAGTTCACATTTCAGTCATGGAAATGTGAACTTAGGGACAGGACGTCCTCTCTCATCTTCATGATAGCCCTGAAGATGGCTTACAATTAAAAAATACATTTTTTAAATTTGTGTTTTTTGGATCTACCTAAACCGAACCCCAACTAAAATCATCTTAGAATAATATCTACGGTCAACAAACTCTCCTTTTGATCAAGTCATGGATGTTTTTCTCTCAAAGGAAGTGAATTTTTCAGTGACCTATCAATTTAATTTAGGGTCAAAACAAGGATACCCATTTTATTGTTGCCATAATATCAGTAAATAAATTTGAAAAAAAAAATAGAAGAATTTAGTAATACTTTGATAAATCAACTGTCACAGGTTTAATATGAAAAAGCCTATTCAGAATTAATAATTTATGTTCTTCAGTAGCTCAACCTTGAGGTTTCTTGAAGACTACTTTCCTAACCCAACTCAAATTGTGAAGATTTTTCATTAAATAGGGGAAAAAATTATGCCCAGAAGCAGGACTCTTGTTAAGCGTTGAAGAAATGTAAATGCTGAATAATATTTATTTTTATTGTTTTTTCAGTATAATATTAATTGCTATCAAACCATTTTAAATATATGAAGGAATAAATTAATTCTACTATTCATGTCCTCTATTAATAAATAATCAGATGATAAGAATATACTTACTTTTAATTCTAATCTAATGTAATAGGAATTGTCTTTTTCTTGTATACTCCATGACAGTCTCGATGACTCTTTCAATACTTTGCCTTCATGATACCATATTATATCTGGCTTAGGATCAGCTTTTACCCTGAAGTCCATTACTACTAATTTACCTCCATTTTCTGACCTAATCTTAGGCTTTTCAATAAATGTAGGAGCAGTTCCTTCAGGCTCAGTTTCTGCTTCAATATTCAAATTAAGATTGGCATTACTTTCTCCATATTCATTTTTCACATGGCATCTATATGTCCCACTATCTGGACCAATTGGATCCTATAATATAAACATACAAAATTATAATGATTAATAACAAATAATTTTCACACAAAAACATTCCCACTTTAAAGTAAGTTTTTCAGTAAGTTGAAGAAGTTAACAATGTAAATAGCTTTTTAAAAAAATCTTCCACCTGACAATAAAGAAATATAGACAGGTCGTGAAAATAACATATTTCACAGTGAACATATTGTACCTCCGAGTCCACATTAAGTGAAAGAATAGCATAAAATGTAATTCTAGGTAATAAAAAAAAAAAAAAAGGTTTGACAAGTATTTAATTTTTGATGTCTTAAACAGAAAAAAAATCTCTCAAAAAAAATGTTTTCCATACTGAGCAGGATTTGTGAAGCTCATCACTTTTGCCCAAAATTCAGTAGATTGAAATAAGCTGATAAGGGAGAACTCTTTATATACTATAGTGTTTCAGAAAATATCTTTTAGCTGTCAATGTGAAAGTTTTTTGGGGCACAAGATGCATAATGCATAATCAATGAAATCAGTTTCATCAAAATACATATACATTCAAGTATATCTCACTATTCAAGTGTACTTTTTACAGAACAGTATAGAAGATAAATTTACTTGATACACTAAAAAAACCCCAATGAGTTAATTTTTTAACTAGTAACAATCGATACAAATAAAATCCATTCTACAGTTAGATGGATAACAGACATGTGCTAAAACTGATTTCTAGTTTTTATGATTTTATATGTTTTCAATAGTTCTATTTTCACATATAAGAAAATTAAAAAAAGATTTACATTTTTATTTATTTTTTTATTTTTATACTTTGTCTTATTTAATATTAAAATGGCATCTGCATGCATATCTGTTCTCTCTCTCTCTCTCTCTCTCTCTCTCTCTTACACTCACACACACATTCATATATTTTTTCAAAGAGTAAAGAGTCATGGTCAACATTTAACTGATTCAATTAAAATATAGGCCTTCAGTGGAATCTAAGGTTCACTTGTCCTTATGGGTACATAATTATGTTATAAAGAATTAATACATTTTTCTATGCTTCTCTATACCTACTTTACTCAGCATAGTTTCCAGAATTTATACTTAGTCAATTAGTATCTTGAGTGATCAATGTGATAATTGGCAGTTGATTATGGCCTTAAGACTTCATTTGCATTACTTGCAAGTATACAGCTCTGAGATGACAGTTAAAGCTTGTTAAGTAAAAGCTGATCTGTATGTTCCAGGAAAAAACTAATCCGAAAATTTGGATTAAATAATACATTAAATTAATTCAAATACCTTTAATAAATTTAATTAATTCAAATATCTTTAATAAATTA
>KZ808098.1:99625-110482 GCA_000696205.2 Oncopeltus fasciatus | reverse complement strand
CAAGAATTCATTATACACTTAATTTAACATACTTAAGCAAATTACGACAATTTGACGCGAATAAAAGTAAAGAAAAAATGTATCCAATGTTTTTTAGTCTTCAGTTTTTATTAATGGTTATAACCATCAATAAGAACTGATCAGAGCCATACATTGCAGAGCAAACTAGTTAATACAGAAAGGTTTATTTAATTTACTAATAACTAAAAATATATTTATATTTTACAAATCATTGTAAGAACAATGATTCAACTAGGCAACTACTAAGTTCAAAATTAAATCATTAATGTGATATTTTATGCACATATTGTGGAAGAAAAGTGTGAGAGGAAATTTGTACAATCTGGCCAAACCCCAAGAGGCTGACATCCCTCACCTGCCTGTCAGTTATATATCATTAGACTGTTTATCAGGTCTTGGCCATGGAAGATTTTTATTTTATCTTTTTACTTTGGAAACTGACAAGTCCAGTTCAAGACTGATCTGTTATATATGCCAACAGATTTGACCTCTTTATAAATTTTTTTTTTTTGTTAAATTGTTTAAACTAGTCAATTTTAGCTTTTTTTCCACTTTCAATGATTTATTTAAAGTAATTTAGAATATTATTCTTTTAAATCTAGAAATATGTTTATTGATTTTTCTTTTTTTAGGTTATTAATAGAAAATCATAATTCAACTTGATATGCACTTATTGTGAGAAAACAGACAAACTAATTTATTTCATTCTATATGAAAGAAGTGTTTAATTAATTATTCAGTCATCAGAAAGCAGCCAAGAAAATACTACGGGTCATTATTTAAAGTACTTCAGAATTTCCCATTGGAATATATTTTAAATCAACATTATATGGGAAAAAACTAGAGATACAATTCCCTTTCATTCTCTTTAGCTATGCCCAGGTTTAAATATATTTTGAAGTGTTAAAGTGGATAAAATTCAATGCAAAAACTTTTTTCTTTTCTTAAAATAAAATATACGCACTGTAAAATTGTGGAAAAATAAAACATATTCCATGTATTGATGGATGATTGGATGAACTAGAATGGTTCAAGAAAAATGAGCTACTAGATAGTTTCAAAAATGCCTAGGCACAAGATTTTGTTGCATACCTTGCTAAGTTCGGTTGGCTCTTCCTTTAAACCTCTCTCTCCATTTGAATTTTGATAGCATCTCTCTTGAGGGATATATTCTCATTCCTTAACACTATAAAGATTCTCATCTTCTTATCATCCTAAACACTCTCTTTTCATCATTTCTTTCTATTTTCACACTAGGCACTAAAGAAGAAAGAATAAATATCCCTAGCTGTGTGTTATTGCGATTGGCAAGACCTCCTTTCTTTAAAAATTCTGAAATTATTTCAATGGAAGTCTTATGTGTTCTTTTGAAAATATGTAACCTGTATTAATCATTAAGACATGAGAAAAGAAAGATCTACAATAAATCAACTAGCAATAGTAATGTTAAATTCTTTCATCATGAATATTGAGATAATTATCATTATTGTGCTTATGGCACTATTATCGCACATAATAATAATTGACAATAAGAAAATATTGTTAAAAGAATTGAAAAATAATTTTTGGAGACTACTAATATTTTAACCAGAGACCAATTACATATCTTTCTCCAAACAAAAGAGATCCATTAGGAGGTAGCCTCTTCGGACATTTGGAACCGAATCAAGAATAAAACTCCAGAATAAATAAATTAAATATTGTTCTCCTCATAACATCTTTTTTAAAATTGAGCAGCCCAGTCACCTTTTTCATTCTTTTATATTTTTTTCTTGGGCAGTACATAACAATTTGTTTTCTCTTAAACATTTCTGAACTTACATGCTAATTTCTGATACTTATAATTGTGTTCTCTTTCTATATTTTATTAATTAATTAATTTTTTTTTTAGCAAGACAGGCCTTATGAGTCTCTTTGCCTGCCATTGTTTTCATAAACACTTAAGTCAAATTCAAACAGGGAATAGTTTAAGTCAAATACATACAGCCACGAATGGAATAGTGCCCAAATTTTATGGTCCAATAAAAAAAGATGCCTTCACAATCACTAAAGGATAATAATTAATAATTTGATTATTTACAGGCCAAAAAGAGAAAAGGGTATGCTAAGGCTGGCACTAATGACCAATAAGAATGGGAAGCCCTCAAACCACCCTTCCTAAATTATCATCCTTATTATAAAAATGTTACCTACTATAATAATTAGAAAATTATATTTTACTTGGATATTATTATTCATTTATAAGTAATAAATTATAATGAAGAAATTGAAAACTTTTGAGTTTAAAATATACCAATCCAAGTAGGAGGTACTTGCCAGCTTTCAGCCATTAACAACTTCACTACAGAACTGTATAAAGAAGCTCAGATACCAAATTTGTTTATTCTATTTTAAAAATAGATGGGACTACTCAAACCTGACTAAGTTATATTCAATCTTATTTTCTTAATACACATTTTTGAAAAATGTCAAAGAAGTTCAATGTATAAACTACTTTTTGCACCTTATATGTTCAGTAACTTTTTTTTAAACACTCAATAGTGATTTTTTTTAAATATTCAAGAGTTGAATTTCAGTTATTCTCTATATCCCTTCCAAATTACACACCTTTCTCCAAACAAAAGAGATCCACTAGGAGGTGGCATCTTTGGACATTAGAAACTAAATCAAGAATAAAACATCAGAATTATAAACATTTTAACCTGTAGTTTTTCTTTTGTTTTTACAAGTTGTGTGGATGAAAGGAAATATATTCCAACTTTCAATTTCCTCCTTGCCTTTTACTTTTCAACTTGAAAGTAATTTCATATTTTCAATCAGTTTCCATAAGCTCGACTCATGGATAAAAGATACCTTAATCAAATCATTTGATCTGGAAACCTAGTTACCCAATCTGCCAGGGTTTAGATTGTCATCAATATTTCACTTTTCATTATCTCTCAGGAAAAATTTTGGGCAAGGTCATCTTGGCGACCAAAGACCTCTTCTATTCTTGGTCTTATTTTAAATCAGTTGTGATATTATATTCTGCTAACTTATAATTTTTGAAACATTTACTTTTTGGACCCAATGAAAGAGAAATACAACCAAAATAATTACTTTAAATCTTTTAGTTTTGATCTACAAAGGTTTATTAAGAGAAATACACAATACTTCTTTAGTCTATTATCAAATCTCCACAAAAAAATCTCAGATTAACATGGATATTAAAAGTAATTGTAAACTGCCTTCATTATCATCCATTCAGAAATGTTAAAATTAATATTATTAAAACATAATTTAGGTAGCAAGTAAGGAAATAATTATAATTTAGTGAACCCGAGTCCAAGATGTGGCCACTAAAAAAACAGATCATTGCCACTGGGTAGGACGTAGAACATTTTTCTGAAATATATGCAAGAAAGTGTCCATGAGGTGTAAAGTAGGATAATTTAAATGGGAATTTCAATTGAAACAATTAGTTTAAAACTTGAATTAAGTGTGATAAGTTTAACAGAAATTCAAATATATTGTTTTTTTATAGTAATATAATATAATTGTGACTTGAGCATAAAATAGAACTCACAATTTATATTTCTTTTAATGGTCAAATAATAAATAATGTGCCTATGCAAAAGTATTTCTGCTACAATGTGAATCTGAAAATTGAATTTGAAATTAAGAAACAGGATATTAATTAGGTGTTTAATATCCTTTTTCTTAATTTCANTATATATATATATTTTAATACAAAATTACAAGTAGCAGGTTTAGATAATTTATTGTATTGAGAAAGAGAAGGAAATTAAGGCCAGATGTTTTTAGCAAATATTTTCTGAAATATTCAAATTTGAGTTTGAGTTCTATAAAATAATGAGCTCAGTTTAATAATAAGTTCAGAATTATTTTATGCTCATAGTGGAAGATTCCAGGAAGTATAAATTATTTAAGATCTCTGCAAAAGTTAAATACTGTTGTTGTTTTAGATAAATAAAGCCATGTATTTTAGGGTTAATTCTACAGACAACCTAATTGGAAAAATGTATATTTATAACTAGGAACTCACAATAAGTAATAAAGTAATCATAATAACTTAGGAATTTGGCCAGATGCATCCCAAACTCAGGGTTGTTCTTTTTTATCATGATACAAAGCCAGTAGTAAGTCAAATACTAAGAATTCAAAATAAGAAAAAACATTTACACATAATAATTTAAAAAGTAAATTAAATTAAAAGTAATATATTTTCTCAAATTTAAACAAAAATGCAACAATAACAAGAAATATTAATATATAAATATTAACACTAAAATTGCTTAATGCTTTTTTCTTATTTAACACAGTACTGTAATGAAGTTTATGGATAAAAGACAAAATATTAAAAAGTAATTTTCAAAATATCTTTGCGATAGTTATTAAATGTTTTATTGCAATGATACCTTTATGATATAAATATCAATAAATAAACTAATTGAACTAATACACAGGTGAAGACAAAGAAAATTTTAAATTTCTTTTACTTTTTTTTATCTTTTTTTTTCCTTTTTCTTTTTTTTTTCTTTTACTTTCAATCATTAAATAAGTCTATAAAATTTGTAAAATAAAATATCAAAAACTTAACTTACTAAAAGTTATTAGAATAAAAATTGTGAAGTAAAAATTCAATACAAAAGTCTTATGGTTCAAAATTTTTAAATCCAGAAAACATACCACTGTTGAAAAAAAAATATTACAAATCTAATAAATTAAAGGGAATGAGATGAAAACATTAACATTTAATATTCAAAAGCAGGACCATGATTAATAAAATATGACATACAATATTACATATGAAATGAAATAATATAACAATATGACTTCCAAAATATATATACGTATATAATATATGTATATGAATAAAACATTATTCTAAAATATTTTTCAGCCTTTCATACAACCATCTTATAAAACACAATATCATATAAAAAAACTTTTCTTAAGTTATATTCAAGATTTACATTATTCTTTACTGCAATATTTACAATAGAGACAACCAATGCCTACATAGACTATGTCTATTAATCGATATGAATAAACTAAGAAAGCAGAAGTTCGTTTATTTCTTATATTAAGATCATACAAAAATATAGTCACTTCACAAAATTGTATTTTTATACTTTATTATAAGTAACATTCCATTTTAATTCGAATCTTAATATTCTTCCAAAGCATGTTTAAAGTAATTTTTCTGTAACTGAGCTGTTAGTTGCTGAACTTAAGGTAGATGGATTGAGGTCTTCACCCCATAGTAACTGTCAGTTAACAAGTTCAACAGTTACAAATCGTTTTAAGCGTTCCAGATATTGGCCATACAGTTCTACATCATTATGTCCAGCACCCTAAAATAAAATAATTTTTATTACTAATAAAACACATTTGAATTAAAGACAAGTTAAAATATTACCATAATTTATATCTGTACATTATGGTTAAATATAAATTTGTGAAGAATATAATTAAATAAATNATGACGTCCCTCTCCAAATTCAAATTTGATGAAACATTCGTATGACAGCTGGTTGAGAGTGTGCTGTACTGTGAGAACGTGTCACCGTCAGACCTGATGAGCTGACATTCCTCAACGACAAAAGAAGATTGTTCTCCTTGATGGACTAATTCCAGGCGGAGGTGTTGGTGCTGGAGACCTCACTGGAGAAATGAATGGGGAACAATAACAATCTAGATTCCAATGCTTATATGAAAAGGGATGAATGAAAAAAAAAAAAAAAAAAATCATATGCCACTGAAAAAACTTGTGAAATTATTTTATATGAAAGGAAGGTGTCCTTAACGAGCACATTCGGTGGCGTTGGTTTGAAAAATTTAGCAGTAGAGATACAACGGAAAGGAAAAAAGAGCTCCGGGAAACCATTAATGGATATTGGATATTGATGAGGTTCTGTATGAAGCTGTTGAGTCAACATCTACTCTCCATGAGGAAGGTGAAAAAGAGCAGCAGACTAGTCCTACACAAACTTAATCCTCAGTTATTAGCTAAAAGTTTAGAAATTTATTGAAAACCCCTTCTGATGAGATTTTACCAGAAGATTGTCACCTGCGATAAAAATATGTTTAACAGGCAAAGTCCCAATAAACATAATCAATGACTAAATTGCAGTCGAACTGCTATTCCGGTTCCTGCAAGGGGGCAATTTGAAAAAAAAAAAAAAAAAAATTCAGGCAATGTATATTTTTTATTTTTTTTATTTTGGAGGCGCTCATCATGAACTTGTTTCTGATGGATGCTCTATGTAAACAATAAATAAAGGAAATTGTAGAAAAACTGGAATTTTCATTTGCAAAAAAAACTTTGTTTAACATTGTTACTTCGCCCCAGTTCACTAAAGAAAAATGTGTTTTTTCTGTTTACTGTTCCATTTCTGACTATCATAGAAACAAACAACTTCATGTGTTTCATGCCTCGTAACTTGAGATGTTTAAACAAATCTTTCCAAACAAATAAACACTTCTTTTTAACTAAATTCTACATTGCCACTTTTAGAATGAACAGTTTGTTTTATTAAAATATTCAGATGACTAGATAAAAAACATGAAATTTTAGCCATTTAAAAAATTATAGTTCAGTAGTTTAGGAGAAAATGAGAAGACAATTATTTTCTTGAAATGATGGACAGATATGTATTATTTCATTCAATATTCATAATTTACACAATTTTAAACTAAAATGTAAAATTTTGAACAGACAGGGAGCAGTTATAATATTTAGATCAATGTAATCTACCTTTTGTTTGTCAGTCTACTACAATAGTCGAAGTCTAACAACACAGGTTGAACACGGGTCAAATATTAATCTATCCACTTTGTTAACATTTACATTGACTATGACATTTCTCTCCTAATCAGTAGCTTAAATATCTGCATGAGATCTTAACCATCTCAGAGACCTTGGCAGTACAGAGCTTCTGTTTTACTTGATTGTTATAGTATTTACTTGTCAAAAGGCTTTCAGCCAAGACAAAGTCCAGAAATCTTTTGTCAGTATCCAACTCTTCATGATCAAATTAGGGAATCTTTTTTACTGTTTATTTTTTGCTGTAAGGTAACACCAATATCTCACAAGTAAGTGTGAAGTAGAGCAAAGTAGAAGTTTTTACCTCTTCTTTTTTATGGTAGTATACTAGGAATAGTCTAAACATTTTGGGGAAAAATTGAGAAAAAACTAAGATAATATCGCATCACATAACTAAATGGCTAAAAATCACTTAATACATCCATAAAATATATGAAGTGCTAAAGGTAATAGATCTATAATAGATTACATAATTGTAAATAAAAATTTAAATTTATTAGAGAAGGAGGTAGAAGTACACAGAAAACGAGATTTAAATAAGATCACATTTTAATTAAAACCAAAGTAAAACTACAAACCAAATAGAAAAAACAACAGATTAAAGGACACCAGATGAAGAAGTACATAGAGCATATCTACTATGAGAAAACAGTATAAAATATCTACACAACATCAAATAAAAAAAAACTACATACATACACAACAGAAGAGAATATAAATAAAGAGTGGAATACAAAAAGGAATGCAATACAAATGCTACAAATGAAACAGTCGGAAAAAGAGATAATATCTAGAATATTTACAGAAAACTGACTGAGAAGTCGAACAGAAGATATGGAGAATGCAATAAAAGAAAAACATAAAGCATATTTAAAACATTCTCCAAAGCATACATAAATTTAAGACTAAATTACATAGAATAATGAAATAAAGCACTTATTGTCAAAAAAGCACACAAGGAGTTATGGGACAAATTTATATCCGATATAGAAATTGCATACGGGTACATGGGAGAAAAGAGGTAGCATATGAAATCATGTGGCAAGCTAAGAAGTAAGAAAAAAACACGGACAAATTGCATAATAGACAAGGAAACATGAGTAGAATATTATCTAGAACTATGGACAAAAGATAAGATTGAAACCTGAACTAAACAACACACTCAAGCCATAAAAAAAAAAAAAAAAATGTGTGTTTTAAGCTTAAAAAAATTTCATACAAAGGAGATCAGATTTTGCTAAATTAATTACAATAAGCATTAAAACAAATGAAAAATCAAAAAGCAGCTAAACCAGAGACAAAAAATATAGAACTAAAATAATCAAATATTGTCGGTCACTGTTAGAACTGAGAATACTGCACTCATTGAACAAATGTTGGAAACAGAAAAGTACCAGAAAAATAGAAGACTGTGGAAATAATAACTTTATAAAAAGTCAAAACTACTATGAATTGAATGAGGTATGAATTATGGATAAATAATGCTACATTCAAATTGTATGCTCGAATTATAATAGGCTAAAAATAAATTCTAATGCATTAAATCTAGAAGAACAAAACATCTTTTAAAAGGAAAATCCTGCAATGAAAACACCATAGTATGACAATGTGCAAAAAATGGAAAGAATTTAACTTTCATACTAAATAAATTTATTATGAAAGTTAAATTCTTTTCAACAATAAATTTATTGACTACGAAAAGGCCCCCATCCAAACTAAGATAAATAGTACTGCACTTAAGAAAAATATGGTTCAATAAGGTTATCCCAAATACATAATGAAAGTGATAAAATTGAATATTAAAATACAAGAATAATAATGAAAATAGCAAAGATAAACAGAACAACTATCAACAGAAAATCAACGAAACCATACAATAATATCAACAAAAAACTAACCTTGAGATAAGATTGCTACCCATTACTCATTGTATAAACACTACTAAAAATTTAAAAAAACAGATGATGACCTACATAACACATTCATTACTGCTTAAACCAAACATGAAATAATCATAATATACAAATTTAAGAAAAAAGATTAATATGATACGGTTTTTATATAAAAACAACCTATTCATTTCAAGACAATACTTAACAAAGGGCCCATAGAATGTGTAGCACATTTTAATTTTTTAGGATGTGGCAAAAGCTATAAATTAAAAAAAAAAAAAAAAAAAAAAAATGTGTGGTACCATATGAAAACGTTGCAAACAAGAACTAAAGAAACAAAAATATAATTCAATAAAGAGATGGCAGGTCTATTTCCCCAATATTGAAATGTGGGGATGAACATTGTGCAGTATGGAAACAAGATAGAGCTTGTATACAAATTGCAGAATGAAATTTTTAATAAGGTTGTACAATAAGAAACGAGGGCAGAATTTTATATATTCACATAAATGACATAATATATTATAACTCATTAAAATGAAGACAACATATTGAAAGAATGAATGATAATGATGTTCAGGCTGGCAAAGCAAGTAGTATGCAACAGACCAAGAAGAAGAAGAGACACGGGTAGGCCCAGAAGATGGCCAATATGAAGAGGGAACTCTGGTTATAAGCCTAATCCTTAAAATTCTGAAAAATAAGACATTTCCAGTTCATAAGCATTCCAAATCCTGCAATTTGGCAGTATATTGGAGTTCACTGGCCCATATTTAAATACATGTGTAACTCTGAACAAATTAAGGGGTTAACACAGATATTGTTAACAATATCTCACAATTTTAATCAGCCGTGCCATTCTGGCACATTCATAAATAATTAATTGTTCTTTAAATTCATAGAAACAAATAAAGATCTACAGATAGAAGTAAATAAGCATTATTAATACTAAATGACACAAAACTGATCATAACTAATATGATTAAACTTAACATATTAACTTAATATATCTCATATAGTAGGTAAATATCTGATACATGATATATGGATATACCCATCTCTATTATCTCAATAAATTGGATAACATTTGGGTGACATTGTCTAACTCCTCTAACACAAATTAGATTGAGCCACATCACTAATGAAACACATTAATTCATATTAATTTTAGTATAGTCAGAATTATTAAGTGCAGCTAATAAATTGCTGATGATGTGGGGCCAATAATCCACAGATTAACTAGTTTAATCAAGGAGATCAATAGCTCTAATAAGATAGATGTAAATAGAAATAAAGGTGCATTCCGTTAAGTATACATCCAATTTAAAGCTGTAATTAAAAATAATCTTAATAATCAAGAGTAGATATAAGCTAGGGTATTACTAGTTGCAGTACCCAAATAGTTGTTTACCTTTATGATTGTCACTAATACAGCTAACATATATTAACAACCTATTTTAAGTCTATGATCTAATCTCAAGCTTATTAGAAGGAAAAATACAAATACAAATAAAAAGACTAAAAAAATTGTTAAATTTAAAATAACACTAATAAATAAATACTATTAGTCAACAAAAAGAAAATGTTTAACTTACTTCAACCCAAAGAGGATCAACGGGACGAGGGCATCTTTCATAGATCGCTACTCCATGTGAAAAATCTATAACCTCATCTTCAGTCCCATGAATAACAAGGACAGGTGAGGTGACTTTTGGAACTTTATCAATACTGAAATAAATAAATATAAAGAAGTGCATAAAATAATAATATTAACAGGCATTTTTACTAGAAGATAAAAGAGAAAGAGGAGAGGTTATTATTTATAAAATGAAAGGACAAATCTAGGAAGTAAAAACTTCAAATAAGAAAAAACAGAACTAAGTGATTTTATAAATATTTTACCTTGATTTGTCTTTCATATCTTACACTACATTTTTTTTTAAAGACCATTAGCTACTTTGGACTTTTGACAATGGATCAGTACAGGTTTATCATAAATATTTTTCTTTGTATATATTTTAAATATTGAAGTTATGTATATAAGCAGTTACTGAATACTAATGTTTAGTTTTTATTTTTATAAATATTTAAGATCTAAGGATTAAGACTGCAAAA
>KZ808098.1:27954-38953 GCA_000696205.2 Oncopeltus fasciatus | reverse complement strand
TTTTTTTTTTTTTACAAACCAGTCAAAAATGAATAAATCAATGAAGGTTATCAAAAATTTCTAGTGCTTCGTATTTTATATATATTTTCCTCTAATTGCTGAGCGTTTTCAGAATCAATGGTTCCATCTTCGGAGCTCAGCCACCTTATAATGAGTGATCTTGCCTTTGTAACTCTAGGTACACTTTGATTGATTGGAAAACGGTCCTAAATTCTAATTTGTAAATCAGACAGAATTCTCTTTAGAAAAATAACATTTTATTAAATTAATTAAATTAGTTTAAAAACCAAATGATAATACATTTCTCTAACTCCATTAAATATTTAGGTATGACATTAGACAAAACATTAACTTGTAGTACACACATATAGAATCTTAAGGCTAGGTGTTTTTTAACCTTCTTTAAATTTTGAGTAATACTGAGTATTAGAAATAGACAATACACAATTATGATCATGCGCTAAAAAACATTAATCATGATTAAATGGAGGATTAACATTAATCAGATCGAAGCTGGACTACGGACAGCCAAATATTATACCCCATGAAGAAATCTCAGAATCGTCTCGGTGACATCAGGTTTATACTGCGCTGAGTAATCTCGTAGATGCCGAAGAACTACCACCTTAATTTAAGAAGAGAAGTACTAAATACTATTTAAGTATATCGACCTACTCTCATACTCTTATACAATATGTACTTATAAAGCATTAATTGAACAAATTTTATTTAGTAGATGATTTTAAAGTACAATTCCATATCTCGCCCTATATTTTATGAATAATGTTAATATTGTTCAAGTAGACTTCCACGGTCTCCAAAAATATTCATGGATTTTATTAATCCAACAAGCCTACCATCATACAAATAATCCACTTCTTTCAATCCAATACTCTAAGAATAATCGCTAATACTCCTTATTAGGTATCCAATTCCTCCCTCAGGTGATTGTCATTTAATGTTATTTTTTTTTATTAATTTCTTCGTCATTGTATGTTTTTATTTTAAGGAAAATATAATAAATAAACAAAAAGCTAAAAAAAATAATTGTAAAAAATTGTATATTCTATATATGAATTTTTCCTAGCCCTGAAGAAGCCCTCACAGAATGTATGAAAGCTCCGCAAAATAAAACTTTTCTACACGGCTAATAGATATCTAATAGATGTCTGCTTCCTTCAAGTTTTCACTCAAATGCGCTCTCCACTAAAAGAACAAGCCTCATCATCATTCTTATCATCAACTTTTCATGATAATGATGAAGAATAAATAGGTACTTTTACAAGATATTTGTGCCTATTTCCGTAAAAGTAAAATTATTTTTATATATTTATGCCAAGAAAAGCTCATAACTGACATTTTGTTTAGTAATTTAACAATTTTGTGTGATTATAGAGGTTATATTAGTAAAACAAGAGACAAATTTATTGTATTATATAATAACTTTTGGCATCATAGTATTTTACTTTCTTAGGCATTATGCATAATTTTTTTTTGCTCTGAAACTAAGCTGTGTTTAGAGGCTCTATTTTTTAAAATTTATTTATTTTTGTTTTATTTTATTTTTTTTTTAAATATTTACAGATACAATCAATATAACTCATGTACGTATATAAAGGTGCATGTTAGTTTCGTATCCTGGCTATCTATCTATATATCTAATGTATTTAGGCATTAATGTTCTTATATATATATATATATATATATATATATATATATATATATATATATATATATATATATATATATATATATATATATATATATATATATATATATATATATATATATATATATATATATATATATATATATATATATATATATATATATATATATATATATATATATATATATATATATATATATATATATATATATATATATATATATATATATATATATATATATATATATATATATATATATATATATATATATATATATATATATATATATATATATATATATATATATATATATATATATATATATATATATATATATATATATATATATATATATATATATATATATATATATATATATATATATATATATATATATATATATATATANATTTATATCGGTGGTATTTTAAAATAATACATTTATTAAATAATGAAATAATTGTTGTATTGCATTTTCAAGTAAATAGGTCAATTAGAAATGATTCCCCAGAAACCCATTATCTAAATAATGAAGTTTGGCGCTGAAAGTTAGTTGTTAATTAGTTAATACAATATTTTATCATTACGTTTACATTTAAAATCATTTCATATACATTTGAAATTCGTCAGTGAGGAATAGAAATCTATATAATGAAAAAATTTATTTAATTTCATCTTATTTTTTAAGGAATCGTTACGTTAGAAGTTAATTGAGGAGAAAGTTATTTCTTTCCTTTTATTTATATTCTTTTACGTTAATAAATAATTGTACAATAGCACAAAAATTTTCGAAAAATTGATGTTTAAGAAGGCATTTAGAAGGTAAGCAAGTAAACTATTAAGTAACAATTGGCAATGCCGTACGTTATATATTTTGTTGTAGCAATACAAATCTCTGGAGGGTTTTTCTGGAAGATGTATTGTTGGATGCAGTTGTAGCGGTTATAATGTTTTCAAATGCTACTAAAGAATATTTCATTCCATATCATGGCTCATTTTAGCTGAGCACGTGCTACCAATCAATCGGCTCAACGTCCCGACAAGACCGAAAGCAGAACGCTCACTCTGAAACTACTGAAAGGCGCTGGTTCCCGAGGCTGCTCTCTAAGGACGTGTAAACACGATTCTAATCTTGGATTGTAGCTCAGACTCAGCGAATCCCAGCTCCAAACAGGGGCGGGGCACACTCCCTTGTCTCAGAATAGTTTTCGGGATTTAAATGTCTTTCCACATATACGAGGCCTGGAGCACTGCCAGGGACCCCGCTTAGGGACCTGTTTCCTCCATCTGACATATCTGTGTCAAAGTCACGCCACTCGAAGGAAGGGTTAGTGTCGGCAATTCGCTACCAGTTACGTCGCCTGCCTTCTCTTCTTAAATGTTTCTTACTTCAAGAGGGTCATTTAATTAAAGCATATCCTATGATAATGCGTGAAGTAAGAAACGCACTTAAAAACAGAAAAAAAAACTGGCAACCTCGTTGCTCAAGAGTTGGAAGAAGAAAACAAACACTACGGAAGGGAATTTATTGAAATTCGGAAGGTAATTGCCACTTGTCTCAAAGTATGAGACCTGTATGACCTGCCTCTATATGTTGTTTTTTTTATGCAATTCCAGACTTAACGGCAAATCTCTAGCAACTTCTGCTACATAGCCAACTGTGGCAGTAGTTACCTAATTTCCAAATTTCATCGATGCCTTGAAGTAGAATTGAAATTATGGGGAAAAGTGATAATTATTTCGAACTAAATTATGTAAAAAATATTTTTATAGTTCGGTATTGGGAAAGCAGAGTAAATTTATTTTAAAAAGACATTTAATAAAAAGCCTTCGACCACTTAGGTGAGGTGAAGTTTTTGATTTAAGTTTTGACTTATTAATTTATTTTCTCCCTATGTAAGTAGACTTGAGTTTTGAAACTATTCACCTAAACACAGAACGCCTCACATCCATTCTCATTTGTCTTATTACGATTTTCTCCTTTCAAGTATTAAATAATAATAAATGATTAAATGGTTTTTTCACTGTAGCTGATAATAATAGATGACAGCTCAAATTTCATAATTTTTTTATACATAAGAATGTATTTTCCCAAATCATTGGAAGTGGGGTGTTGATTTGGGACTTAAATTGGTTTTTCTTTTTCTTTTTTTTCCAAATGTGTCATTTTTGAAAATTTACATTTTCAACTGTAACTGCTCGCCCTTCGTCAGAAAGGAGGGAAGAGAGACTTAAATGAAGAGAGTTTATTATGTAATAACTAGTTCTCACATATAGTTAACAAATTTCATATAGATATCTAATAGATGTCTGCTTCCTTCAAGTTTTCACTCAAATGCGCTCTCCACTAAAAGAACAAGCCTCATCATCATTCTTATCATCAACTTTTCATGATAATGATGAAGAATAAATAGGTACTTTTACAAGATATTTGTGCCTATTTCCGTAAAAGTAAAATTATTTTTATATATTTATGCCAAGAAAAGCTCATAACTGACATTTTGTTTAGTAATTTAACAATTTTGTGTGATTATAGAGGTTATATTAGTAAAACAAGAGACAAATTTATTGTATTATATAATAACTTTTGGCATCATAGTATTTTACTTTCTTAGGCATTATGCATAATTTTTTTTTGCTCTGAAACTAAGCTGTGTTTAGAGGCTCTATTTTTTAAAATTTATTTATTTTTGTTTTATTTTATTTTTTTTTTAAATATTTACAGATACAATCAATATAACTCATGTACGTATATAAAGGTGCATGTTAGTTTCGTATCCTGGCTATCTATCTANTGCTAGTGATAAAGTATTGAAAATATCTTTTAATAAATTTTTTATTGTTTAAATTGCTAAATCTTGATATGATTGAGAAGTTTCTCTTACATTGGCTTACTTCTCAAGGAAAACAAAAAAGAAAAAAAATCAAATAACTACGATCTAATTTTAGTTTAAATGGAGACAAATTTATTCTTTTCTCAAACAGTGCACTATATTTTCTAGGACGAATACCAAACCTGAAACAAATGAAAATATTTGTATAAATCTTTTTTTATACACACAAATTGTTTTATTCAAAAATTTCTAAATTTATTACTTGGCATTGAATTATACTCAGATCCTTACAAATATTAAATGAAAAATTTATTCGGCGATTTATGATAAAGATGCACCAAATGGATCATAACATTAATGCATGAACATAACATAGCACAATTCATTTTCTTATTTCAAGAGTCCACCTTTTTAAAATTTCTTTATTCAAATGTACAAAAAAAATATAAAAATACAGCAATTGAATGAAAAAGGTAATATATGCTTGAATTTAAAAAGCTACTTAGGAGGATGCAACCGAAATTTTGAATGATGCGCGTGTGGGTATGTAAGTATATTTATGATATTTATAAATGTACTAATAAATTTACTAAGAATAATAAATAAGAAACATGGGGCATCCAATAAAAGGGGCATCCTACCCCACTTAGGGCAGTACACGAAATTTCTGGGGAACGTTTGTACCGAATTTGATAAAATATAAGATTTAGGTTATATTCCTTATTATTTATTAAATATAGTTACCAACCCCTATGGGGGTTAAATTAAGATTTGAAGGTTTGAAAATGTAATGTAACCGTTAACCTATTTCTTTAATAAGCTGAGGGTTACATTTATCCATCTGCGGTTTATGCATTAATGAAAGTGCTTTGAGCTTTACTTATTTTGTTTCCTCAGTTTTCATCGTTTCTCTAAAGGCTGTCCTGTTAGGAGATGGCTTGTGTTAGAGAGGGCAAGTGAATTAATTTCCTACGTGTTTGTTTCATTTTATAACTCATGGCTAACATTATGTTTGAAAATTATAAAAATTATAAACGGAAAATTAGTGAAATGATTTGCATGAAATTTTAAATGTAGGTCCCCCGATTACTGGGAGGTACCTAATGAAATATAAGCATGATCATTACACGCAAAAATAGTTAAATTAAGGTTTGAAATAAATTAAAAAATAAAAAGCTGTTAATAAGTGACTATTACTCTTAAATTATCTTGGTCTTTTTATCTGTCAGACAAATACGCTGAAAACTACATTGTTCTCATAGATTTCACAGTATCTTCATCATTTATTACTTAAAAAGATTTTTTTTTTTTTCAAATCGAAGTTTTTCCAATAATTTACTTAATTTTTATCTTGATTAATATTACAGAATAAATAATCATAAATAATTGATTTGATTCATAATCAAAATAATTTTGAAATAAGTAAGTTATTACGCTATGCACTATTATGTAATAATTTGGAGTTTTTTCATCTTAATTTCAATTAATATCAGATTAATATATGTAATCTGCATGAACATCTATGTTTTCACCAATAGCGATTATAGATAAAATATTTAAAGGCCATTAATAATTTTTCCATGAAGGAAATTAACAATGAAAACATGAAATTATGCTTTTTTGAAACCCCTAGAAGATTTTGAGAGCAGTAGGTACGTTACCTGCGAAACCGTGACCTGTTAGCAGCAGGTAAAAGGCACCTTGTAACATTTTCATGCTCATTGATTTCAATTCCTTATCGTCTTCTTTCTTTTGGCTGGCTTCAGTTGTTCCTGGCGTACTTGCAGTTTCTTTTTCTGAAACTGAACTTTTTTCCCCTAATTTCTGATATTCATCCTCTGTGATTTTTGTGAGTATCCCTGCTTCGAAAAGAGCCATTAATCTGTTTACAGAACAAAACCAAGGAAAATAGGGTTTTAATTGCTTTAAGCAGTATGCGAATATTTTTTTTCTGTTTCTGGAATGTGAGATTCTCTCACAAATACCAGAGTAGAACAAAAAACTTCTTTTTCTTTTTACTAAACATTAAAAGATGTCTAAAAAAAATATCCTTTTGTTATTTATTATTAAAACAATTAAAAAACAATTAATTAGTAACAATAATAATTATTAATTCTATTATTAATTAATNGTATTATTAATTAATTATATTAATAATGATGATTAATCTCAACGCATGCTTACATTTTATTAAAGTTGTTTAGAAAGGGGCAACCAATTTGTACAGCAATAGCTGAATACCTCGTATAAAGCTTTTCACTCAAATGAAAATGATGAATTCCTAAAACGTAAAAAAAAATATTATTACTAAAAAGAAAAAAAGAAAAATATTCATGTTCACTCCTAGGGTCTATGAAATGAAAAGCAGGGAGTATAAGACACTCCATATTTCTGAGAACTTTGATACAACGAGATGAGTAACGTCACCCCAGCTTTAAATTTTCTGTGAATTTATGTAATTTATCCTTTTAGATAACAAGCAAACAAAAATTTTTAAATTCGTATACATGATAAATAAATAAGAAATATCAAATATAGTTTAAAATATTCAATATTTCATTAATAAGAAGTAAAAAACTAAATGATTTAAACGATAATAGAAATTTGTACCAAAATCTTTTTGTTCTAGTTTTTTTCCACAAAATTTTGTTTGTCCTATATGTGAATTATCTTAGATTGAGTTAAAATGCCACTTTTCATTTAAAGAATTTCCAATTGTACTCTACCAATTTCAGTATATGTGATGAAACTTTAAGTATTTGATGATTTTTATGTTTTAGTTAAACATTTATAGATACTTTTCATTGTGAAATTGTACAACTTAGTTTTTTAAGAGTAAATTCGATGTTTATCGTGGGAAATTAAAAAAAAAATAAATAAATAGTCTTACATTTATGACGTTGACATAAATAATCCTTTGTTATTTTTCATTATTTTTGTTTGTTTTATTCTTTTAAATTTCATAAGTGCTGGAAATTCGTCTACATAAATTTTAAAAATGGATTAATTATTAAATTTTAATAAAATAGTCTCTTTTGTTTTTGTTAAGCATTAACCAGGATTTATACTTTGTCTAATATTTTTTTCAGAAGTTATTNTATATAAAATATAAACATAAACATAAAGGGAAAAATAGCCTCCCCAGTGCTGTGAGTGTTTAGAATTTCCAAATCCAAGAGTTTGGATTATCCCAAAGTGTTTGAATGAAATTAAAAACAAATTTCATGTTATTATGGTACTATATATTACAATAGTAATCCCAACTCATAAAGACAGGCTGGGATAGAGTGAACAAGTAATAAATAATGTAAGTTATTACATCAATAATTTTAAGCCCCATTTAAACTCAAAATAAAGGTCATTGCACTCACACAAATTATCAATTTCTCTTTCGTAGTAATCTTATTGCGCACATCGCTGAAATTGCTTTCTTTTAATATTTAAAAAAATTAAATAAGCAATACAGAATAATCGGTTTTGTAACTTAACGATCAAGCCGTGATTATTCAGTGCGCCACAGGTCTGACCCAGCTAGGGCTCAAACTTTTCCCACTCGCCCCTACAACAAATATAAAATTTTTAACTTATGGTTGGTGACTTATTTTATTTTCCCAAATACGTATTTACTACTATTCAACCTCTAAGGAGAGTTCAAGTGCTGGATACTGACCAAACCTCCTCGTGTTGTAGAAGAAGGTCTCTCGGCCTCCGATTACTGCAACCTTCTTCCCATCCCGGACTGCTAGGATCCCTTCCTCTGTGGAGTTCAGGAGGTAATTCTGTTGGCTTTTCATTTTCTCCCAGATGCTCTTGTAGAGGCCTGTCCCGTTCTGTCTTACAACAAAAATGCCACGTAAAAAATTATCTTATTAAAGGAAACAGCGTTAAATGCTAGTATTTTTACCAATATGATTATTATTTAGTTGTCAATAGTTCTCTAGATTTTATGAAGATGTCAGAGAAAATAAACCATTATTTCCTTCATAAGTAAAAATTACTATGAATCCTCAAAGTTTTTATTTTTTTCTCCAATGCATAATTGGCACTGATGAGGTACCATTGCCACCAGCTAAGAAAATGGCTTACAATGTAAGTCGGAATTTTGGCATTAAAAGATAAATATTCCTTTTTTTTTAAAGAGAGCATATTTTCTATAAAACCTGAATACTGAATCTGAAGAATTAACTTTTGTGAAATAAATTGGAGAATACTTACTTGGCTTAATATAAATATTTATTACTAAGTAATTTAATTCGCTTTATGAGTGATTTGGATTATCACACATCTTAAGAACTTTCTTATTTTTGAGCTAAGGGTGCATCATATTTGGCACCTGGTAATCAGGTTTGAGCCTAAGCTCTTTATTCCTGAAGGAGATACCATGTGAGGGTCGACCGAAAGGTGCTCAGAGGGGAATTGGCATCTCCGGGTGTCCATTCCACCAAATCCAATGGGTCTTGCTACCTTGGTGAATTATACATCATAGGAGGATATGAGGGATCGTCTTGATGGATGTCTCTGTACAGGTTAGATAAAAACTTTCTAGTAACTGCCTACTTGCTCAACGAACGCTCACTGTGGAGGTCCAAGTTTAGGCTGATTTGTTATAACTGGAATCAGGAAGTCAACACCTGAGGCTTCGTTGGAAGTTCATTTCATATTCATTTGTATCACATTGAGGGCGCTACAACAAACATATTGTGCTTTTTTCCAGCAAAAATCTATGCAATAAAGATAGGAGTAGAGACATTACAAGAAAGAAACACATGGGATGCTAAAATCTACATCTACACGGACAACCATGCTGCTTATTTTGCATAGGGATCTGATTTAATAATCATTGAAGTTTACAAACTTCACAGGCAAAATCTACTCGGAACTTATATGGCGCTCGGGTGCCATGGTTATTGAGAAGGCCAATTGCCTTGCCATTTGAAAAATTTCATTCCTCAAGGCAGACAACCACTTTGTGGTGTTCATCTAGTCACAGCTAAGTAGAAGATGAATAATTGAGCTAGGATGGAAAATCCATCCTAATGAAGAAGAGTTAGAATGAATGGCTTATTCTCCATTCAGACCTGAAGTAGCCATCACAGGATGTGCGAAAGTTCGGCAAAGAACAACTTTTCAACCGGTTCATGCCTGAAAGAAGAATTTATGAATATTTCCAAGGACAGAGGATGCCTACGTGGACATTGCACTATACTTTATAACGAGAGAAAACCTGATTTTAAACTAAAATAACTAATTAATTTACTAGATTATTAAAACAAGAGTAATAATCATTGAAGTTCGTTATAGGAGATAAAAATTATAGGTTAGTGTTTATCATCGTTTTCATATTTAACGTTTTTTTTTTATTGTTAAGTTAGAGATATTTTCTGTAGTTCTGATTAAATTTTTTCTGAAACTTGTTGCAACTTTACTTGGGCATGCTAATGCACTTGACATTATCAGAATTTGAGAAGGTCAAAGAGTTAGCCAATAGGCTAACATAAAGACACTTGATGTCTAAGAGTTGTGATAAGATCATTTTCTACATACTTAGAGTAGGGCATGGTTAGGTACTGATCAAGCTAAGTTTATAGTTCAGTAATAAAACTAAAACAAGCAAGTATAATTGATCAGAAAAACAATATATTTCGTCAATCAATATAAAGTTCATACGATTAATGAGAGGGAACAGAAAATAAAAAACTATCTGTCCTCGCCATTTTATTTTCTGTTCCCTCTCATTAATTGTTTAAAAAATAATAATTTACGTGGGATTAAAAACCACAACAAAATAAAATATTTATAAAGTTCATACGGTTTGTGAATTTAATTACAAATTTTACTTTGCTATGAATTGACTATTGGAGATATTTAGCAATTTATGATCTTGTATCGAAATAATTAATGATTTTGCCATTAATAGAGTTCAATTGATTAGTATGGCCATGGTATGTTGCTCTGCGGTGGGACACCAGGGTGTCCATGTGGTTTGTGGCAGGAGCTAATGCGGGCCTTCTATCCTGAACGGGGATAGATTTACCTTGTGTTCTAGACGTATAGCGTCTACAAAAGCCTTAAATAAAGATCCTATATCTCACAAATACCCTCCAAAAAATTTAGAAGCTTAAAAAAAAAATTTTTTTACCAGTAAAAACTTGATTCAGTCCGTTACCTTGGGTACCACCTTGACTCACGACTTAATTGGAGCCAACATATAAAAATCAAACGACAAGAACTCAACAGACGCTACGGACTCTTATACAGACTTATAAACAGGCGTTCACAGCTCACAACAGAGAATAAACTGACTCTCTATAAAACACTAATACGACCGATCTGGACATACGGTGCAGAACTCTGGGGTGCCGCTAAGCCTTCCAACATCCAACGTATTCAATCCTTCCAATCCAAAATCCTATGAGTTATTGCAAATGCTCCATACTACGTCTCGAACTCTACCCTACATCAAGATTATAATATCCCATTCGTCCAAGACTTCAT
>KZ808097.1:255425-268849 GCA_000696205.2 Oncopeltus fasciatus | reverse complement strand
ATTTGTATTTTTTTGGATCCACCTTGACCGAACCCCAACAAAAAACATCTAATAATAATAATATCTACGGTAAAAAAAACAAAAACAAAAAAAAAAAACAATTACCTAAACATTATTATCTCGTAAGATAAAATAAGGAATTTCTTGTCTCCACCCGAGAACGGAAGAGTGAAATTTGTTGAGGGTATACAGTAGAAGACATGATGGAGATGGAGATTAGCCACCATAATACCCTGGACTGAAGAAGGCATATAACATTCTCTGTACTTAACTGTAGAATTTGAAGCAGAGCATTATTCATATGTAAATGCCAAAGATATCATATGATCATGCTGAGTCCCAGAGCGGAAACACTTGGTCCTTAGGGACAACAGCGCCATCTGTCCGTTTTGCAACCTTGGGGAACTACACGATGTCTTCCATTTCCTTGCGATTAGCCCTCTCCTGAATGGTTGGACATTTATTTGTTTTATATCCATATTTTGCTTGAGCTTGTTGCCCTTAGGGAAATTGAGCTATCCACTTCGGTAACTATATATATATAAGTTATATTGGGTTTGATGGATAGTTACTTTTGAAAAAGAATTTATTCATCAATCCAATATTTACATTTAACGATCAAATAGTTTTGACCGGAGTCTCTTACAATAAATCAAGGGATCACTACAGTTATCACTTATATTCGTTAAGTAAATAATACTTAGTAGGAGAACCTCGATGTTGGAAGGCTAAAATGAGACTGCCCGGGAAGGATCACTGGGAAGATGAGATAGGACTAGTTGGAGTGGGGAGCTTCTAGGAAAGGAGCTGACTGCAAGCATTATTTTATGTAGATTAAACAGGATATGTCAATATAACGTATATATATATATTGTAAAACTCATTCTCATGAGATATATATAATAAATAAAAACAGGGGGGATTAATTGTGCAGTGAACACAAACACACACACAAATTACAATGAGTAATATTTTCTTTTTGTGTGTTCACTGCACTCTTTCTTCAACCTGTTCTATCAGGAACTACACACTACTGCCTACTACACACCAATCGCATGCAGTGGTTATCTCTATTATTACAATTTTAAAAAGTCAAATAAAAGAAAAGTCGATGAAAAACATGAAATTTTATACTGTTATCACTGGAATTGTAATTTAATGGGAAATTAGTTATAAATAAGTAGAATAATTTTTAACAATGATTATGCAAACGGTAAAGATAGGCTTTAATACAGTAAATAAACAACTGAATTAAGAAAGTGAGTTATTGGATTAGTAATAGTCGCTAATTCTCTAACTAATTCTCAACCCCTTCAAAGGTTTTGGGATTGACAGTTCTCTAAAATTCAAATTAAAAAAAAAATATGCATCTTTCTTTACTGATTCACTTCACGATGAAGTCCTTGATGATGAAAGTGTGCNAGTTTTAAAAAAAAAGAAGAAAAACGCATATCATGAAAGATATTTTTGAAAGTAATTTAGTGTTCTTTGGGAACCCTTATTTTTAAAATCTAAAAATCAAATTTAAGAATTTAAATATACATAGTATGTCCAAGGATAGTACAGGTCACTTCCGACAATTAAACACCTCGTCCGTGTAGTTCTCTTCTATAAAGTTATATTTCTAAGTTGTTGCATGTGTTGTGCACTGAAAATTCACTCCATCTACTCAAAACTTAACTCCCACATCTTACCACTCATATCTCTACTGACCAACCTAGTCACCAAAATGACCCTACCAACCCCACACCATGATTCCCCCATCCGAGAATTCCTTTTCTATCCTCCTATGTAATGCTACCGGCATTCGGAGGCATACTGACGAACTCAAACTAGTACTCGACAACATAAACGTTGACGTATTTTTTTCTGACAGAAACACAACTAACTAAACGAAATAATCTAAAAATTACTGGTTACCACACTTGTAGGACAGACCATCCTGACGGGCGAGTTCATGGTGGAACTGCACTTCTTATGAAAAAATCTGATACCCATCATATCCTACCCTCCACTTCCACAGAGTCCCTTCAATCAACAACAGTGTCAATTTCTACAACCTCTTATCCTATCACACTTTCAGCAGTGCACTGTTCTCCAAATAAGCCAATCACTACACCACTTTCCTCAAAGACCTTGGTACCCGTTTCCTTGCCGGTGGAGACTACAATGCGAAACTCTTGCAATGGGGATCGAGAACGACCTACTTTTGTGGTAGTTCTCTATATATTGCAGTATCATCCCAAAACCTCTCCACAATTAGCCCTCTGACGTAAACCGCCTTCCTGATATCCCAGACTTCTTCATTTGCAAAAACCTTACTCCTCTTCATTATTCCGCTTCGTACTTAAACGAACTCTCTTCTGACCACATTCCAGTCCTCCTTACGTTATCCTTCCAACTACTTGAATTCCAAAACAATTGCCCCCCTCCCTCAATAATGATCCAGTCGACTGGGCCTTGTTTAGAACTCTCATAGAAGAGTCTCTTGACCTGGAATATCTCTGAAAACCTCTGACGTTTTAGATGATGCTGTACACTCCTTTACTATAAACCTTCAGCAATGCATATGTATGACAAATCTTAAACCAAAATTTACCAAATACTCTTATGAGTCCCAAAAGTCACTCCCAGATTCGCATAAAAAGCTCATAATAGCAAAACTCCGCTCCAGGGCGTTGTTCCAAAAATTGCGTTGTCTCCTTCCTCCACTTTCTAAGGTTTTCGAAAAGATTCTGTTAAAACGAATGATGCCTTCCATTGAACCCTACAATATCCTCCCAAATCATGAGTTTGGCTTCCGACGTAAGCATCCTGCTGTCCAGCAGGTGTTTTGTTCGTAGACCTTATTTTCTTTTTCCTTAAGCGCAAAGAGTACTGCCCAGGAGCTTTTTAGGATGATTCCGAAGCATTTAAAAGAGTCTGGCACAGTGGTCTCCTGTTTAAACTGAAATCCATTCTTCCTAGTAACGCTTACCTTATCCTTAAGTCTTACTTATCCAAACGATTGCTTAGGGTCCAGAAAGGATTAGATTACTCCGATTTCTACCAAGTGGAAGCGGGAGTTCCTCAAGGTAGTGTGCTTGGACTTATCCTATTTATCCTGTACACTGCTGACATCCCTATCCAGTACCCTCTTAGCTCTACTTGAGGACGACAAAGCTATCCTAACCTCCTATCCCGATCTTAAAACTACTTCTAAAAACCTACAAGATCACCTAGAAAAAAATCCAACAATGGTGTGGCAAATGGAGAATNAATGTAATTTTCTTATCATGATCATAATTGTGGTAAAGTAATTCCACATTTCATTATTTATTTGTATTGTAAGAAAAAAATCTTACTTCCTCAGCCGGTATTCGAATCCGGGTTTCCCACTTGCCGGTCGGATGCTACACACTAGCGCACACGCCCGACAAGTGGGAGACCTGGGTTTGATTTTCGGCTGAGGATGTAAGATTTTTTTCTGGCTCCCTGTACGATTCAAATAAGTGATTTTGTTATATTTATGTTTTATAACATTTTAAAGAGAGGGCTGTCCCCACTGTATCTTATCGATCAGTCTAGTGCAAAATTTAGTGGACATATTTTGACGTTCATTGTTCTCTTTGCTTTTTAAAATTGAGTATCTTCATTAGCTCTTATTCAGAAACAGCGTCAAGCAAACATCCTTAAGGATCAATATAAATAAAATAATCTGATCCTTGGAAGATTCTTGGGAAAGCATCTGTTTAGGCTACACAGCTCCAGCGTGATGAACTTTTTTTATTGTTCCCTAAAAAAATTCAAATTGAAAAGTTGTCAA
Source organism: Oncopeltus fasciatus (assembly GCA_000696205.2). NCBI lineage: Eukaryota > Metazoa > Arthropoda > Insecta > Hemiptera > Lygaeidae > Oncopeltus > Oncopeltus fasciatus. Next base: position 265,044 of record KZ808097.1, on the reverse strand, counting down.
AAATAAGAACTTTTTGGTTAACAAATATGTTTTTATTTATATTTATTTGACCATATTTAATTTTTCAAACCACAAAACCTTTTAATTTTTTTTTTTTGGCAAATCGGAGGACAATTTGATTTTCCTTACCCTCTAATTCGGAAATTTCAATTCTGAGATGTGTTCGTTGATTCCCAGTGAGCTGTCCCAGAATCCAGCGGTATCAACGGAAAGCGGCGAGGGAAGTTGCTGTGGCCGCTTTAACTTCTAACTCGCGTAATTTGTCTAACTGCTGAAGGAGAAAGCTCCCCCTCCCCCCCACCCCCTGACAGTAATTAATTGTATCGCTCGTAAGTGGCTAGAAATCGGGGTGGCAATTCTGACTGATTTCCCTGGATTACGGCTGGAGGCTCGCTGGAACAGGTACTCGGCGTGGCATGGACTGGGGGGGGGGAGTGGTTAGGGATAACTGCTGACAGTACTCACGCAGGAGCTGTGTGATCTATGCAGATTTCCGGTTATTCATTACTGATACGTATAAGTGTAAATGGTATATGGCATATTTGATCTTAAAAGCTGGAGAAGGAAGTGAGAGTAAAATCCGAGATTAAATCTAGACTGTTCAGGATGTGATTGGGGTTGTGCTAAATACATCTATAAATATATTACTAAATATATGCAATTCAAATAAATGTAGGAGAATGTAAGTGATGGAGAATAACAAGCTACTCCTATGACGTTTCAGAAGATTAGTATTGACTTTTAAGTCAATAAACGTTTTATAAATATATAACTAGTGACTGACTTTATTCAATAGTTTTTAATAGGAAATCAATATTAATTTTTGTTTCCAATTGTAAATAAAGGGGTATAAAAACAATTTTTTTAAATAAAACATTTGTATTTTTATATCTTAGATATAAAATGCAATTGTTACTTATAGTCCATTTTGATCTACCGCAATTCGCAAGCCAATTGCTCGATCCCACGTTTAAAAAATTCCTTGGAGTAGTTGTCAAAGAACTCTTGAACCACAATTTCAACTTCCGCAAAATTATAAAATGCACTCTCTTGGAAAATTGGCCAAATTTCTTCAGATTATTACTTGATCGAAACAAATAATAATCCGAAAGGTGTGGGGTTTGGACAATATGGTGGATGAGGCTGGAATTCGACCCAGTGAAACTCTTCTTTGACATGTCGAAAAGTCTGAATGAGAGCATTATCTTGTTGGAATAAAACTCTCTTTGGTTGATCAAAGTAGAATAATGCTCAGACAGCATTTGCGCAAAATCTTGCCAGCTATGCAGAGTTGTGTTAAAGATTTATAAAGCATCGTTTAGAAAAAAATCGTGATTAATAAAACCTTTAAAGTTCCAAAAACCGCAAAACTTATTTTTTTTTCTTCAAATTTTCCAGAACTGTAAAATAGTTTGACCGCGATCTAGCCATTACCAAAGGGTATTCATATTTCGCCAGTATAGCCACTTTCCATCACAGATGGCAATCTTCCGGTAAAATCTCATAATTTACTATCTTCTTTGCTGATTGCTTCGGAGTAGGTTTTTGAGAGTCCAGTCTCAAAAACTTAACTCAAAAACTTCCCCAAAGAGAGGAGAAGACGACTAGCAGTATCATTCGACATACCACACTCCCTGGCAAGTTTGCGGGTATTTGTGGACGGATTTGACTCAACAGCTCCCTGCAGACCTCACCAATATCCATTGTCGTAGGTATGTCGTATCTTCACTGCTGAATTCAATTTCAAAGCATCAAAATCAGTGCTTTGCTCAAAGACATCTGCTATTTCAAATTTATTAATTTATTGAGTAGCTTCAGAGGCTGTACATTTTTTTTCCCGTCTAACTGCTCTTTGCAGCTCTTTTACATAATTTTAAAAGTAATGAAGATATTACTGATTTTATAAAATTAATTTGGTTTATTTTTTTTAAATTTCCGAAGCGTCCAAAGAATCTTCACTGATCCTACTTATAAGAAGCTAAAAATATGATGCTTTAAAAATTATAATATATACATATATATANCATTTCATGGATTGGATGGGAATTTTTATTTTAATGTGGTGAAACCATATATATGTATGCTTTCTTTTGCAATGAATTGTATGAATAAATTTTTGGCTATTATATGGCAAACATTTTCGACATTATTATATCTGAATAGTTGGTAAAAGAATTTCCTAATAATTATGTTCTAAGAGATTTTTTTTTTTATACAAAAAACACTCTTTTATTTATGAATGTAAAAATCTATTTTCTTCCTCCCACCTTCCTTCTAGACAGTTAAGAGCCAGTCTGAGCGACATGATTTTTTAAAAGCGTCCCTTTCTCCCGCTTGACCACTTCATTTTTTATGGTGAATCTATAATGAGCAATTATAAATCTGCTTATTTTGCGAGAATTTTTATAATTTATATTTCTATTTATTCATTTTTTTAAGCATATTCAATTATTCTAACTTATATGAAAATTATTGAAAAGGAACGTTCTATCCTAAAGCTTTGCAAAAAATTCAAGTAGCCCCTGTACCAGTCTTAGCTTTTTATCGAGAAAGAAAAGCTTGCCCAATGCCATGGCTGTTTATAATAAGTTGCTAACCTTAGATAGCCCTTATCCTCACGACTCTAAGTGGTTGAATTGCAGATAAAACATGTCAATTAATTGTCTCTCCTGAGAGAGCCTTTTAACTTCTTCCTTGCCTTTACTTACAAAATTATGAAATTCATTAAATGTGTCTCATTAGAAGATAATTCGTTAAGCAATATTTTTCAAAAAACTTTCAAGTAATAACTACTAAAATAAACTGTTCCTTTAAGAGCAGAGTTAAGGAATTATCAATAATATAGCTTCTATATACCTTGTTTTAATAAGAGGTTTAAAAAAAAAAAATACGCTATTTCTTCGTTCCTATCTAAACTACGCCAAAAATAAAAGTCACTAATATGTATATATATATAGTCATGAGATAAACAACGAAAATGTACAATTAGGACTGGAGTTTACTAATTTTCGACCTAGAAGCTGAAATTGGCTTATTTTTTTTCTGAATGAAATTAGGCATATTGTTTTTATTGAAAGCTGAGTTTGAGTAAATTTTCATTTTGCGTTTTAAAAGCTAGAGTAAGTTTTTTTTTTCGAAATGAAATTAGGCAAGTAGCTGTTAAGTGAAAGATGAAAGGCTAAGTTATTTAAAAGGAGAGTTTGTTGACCGTAGATATTATTCTAAGATGATTTTAGTTGGGGTTCGGTCAAGGTAGATCCAAAAAAAAACATAAATTTTAAAAAATACAAATTTGTAAAATTTGTATTCTTTTTGGATCTACCTTGACCGAACCCCAACAAAAAATTTTCTTATAATAGAATATTAAGTATCATATCTTTCCATTATATATGATTACATTGAAATCGATTAATATAATCTCTGAACACTTAACTTGAAGTATCATTTCGATATAAATCGTATATTTTCATAACTAAACCTGACAAACGTAAGGGTGCTTTTTTTAAACATGTTAGTGTCGGGAAATTTATTTCCACGATGAGTTTATACAGAAAAATCTCATGAGGTTGAAAATTACCATATGGTTAGAATTATTACTCGTACCATTTTATGAACCATAAACCTGTCGGGCGTAATAATCTAAGGGTTGATCGCCCCTAAACCCGATCCTACCTACCGTAAACCTGTCTCCACAGAATGTTTTAAGCACGGAAAAGATGAGTAATTTTCAGACAAGAGGGAAAAAAGTTTTAGCACAAAAAAGAAAATTCAAAATATGTGTGCGTTCACACGAATTCTACTATTTGTTGTTTTTTCTTATTTTTCTTTTGGCCACACATGCAACCACTTAGGGTCTCATGAGGATTAGTCTTGTACCAAAATATTCTGAACGCCTATGGCATTGAGAAGACTTTTCAACAAAATCGGCGGGTTGGTATAACCATCAGCTTTAACACATAAATTTTAATAACATTCAATTGGAATTTCATTTCATCACAAATAAATAAATATAGAAATATTATTTAGAATTTGAAGGTGGAAATCCTTGAGGAGTACTATATCGATCGATGGTGAAAAGTTTTTGTTCGATGATGTTAAAATAAATAAATATAGAAATACAATTTAGAATTTGAAGGTGGAAATCCTTGAGGAGTACTATATCGATCGATGGTGAAAAGTTTTTGTTCGAGGCTTTTACACAAGAATACACTTTGAGTTAGGACCTCTCTCAGCTTTAGAATGGTCGAGAATCCGTAAACATCGCAAACTCCATCGAACAAATCCAGTTCTCTTGTATTTCCTGAGGGATAAGCTTTGTTCGAATAGCCCCCTCCCACTCACCGCCCCCCACCACCCAGCAGATCGGACTCCGGCTGAGTCAACTTCCGAACCTCGCTTGCATTTGAAAATTTGTAAAACCATAGCTAATACAACGATTTACAGATCCGATAAATTGGGAATTCAATATCATTTTGAACGGAGAAAAAAAAAAGAAATTTGTCTTTTTAATTTTTATTAATTAGTTTTAAAATATTATTAATCGGCCTAAGCCAATATCAAGATACATTTTGTAATCCCAAATGTTATCTTCAGCAGATTAAAAGGGTTATTTGTTTTTTTAAACGTATTATATACTTCAGCACAAGGGGATCGGTTGGACTACAGATTACTAAATACGTGTACATAGTACTTTAGGCACAGAAAAAACAACTCAGGTGATCCGGAAAATAAGGAAATTTTTAATTCTGTGCATTCGTGACACGGTCTCTTTTTATCAGACCATCGTGATAACGTCAAGGTTTCTGTGATGTATCTGAGAGTCTATCCCTCCTTATCGGTTCTCTGACAATAACACCGTGACACAAACTCTCCTATCTAAAGAGTAAGATTTCACCTCCCTTTCTTGGGCCAATGACAGTCACTGTGATACGGCCTGTTACTACTCACAGTACGTAACCCATTTCATTTTATCTGACCATCGTAATGTCGTCAAGGTGTCCGTGACGTATCTGAGAGTCTATCCCTCCTTATCGGTTCTCTGACAATAACACCGTGACACAAACTCTCCTATCAAAAGAGTAAGATTTCACCTCCCTTTCTTGGGTCAATGACCGTCACTGTGATACGGTCTGTTACTACTCACAGTACGTAACCCATTTCATTTTATCTGACCATCGTAATGTCGTCAAGGTGTCCGTGACGTGTCTGAGAGGCTATCTCTCCTTATCGGTTCTCTGACATTAACACCGTGACACAAACTCTCCTATCAAAAGAGTAAGATTTCACCTCCCTTTCTTGGGTCAATGACCGTCACTGTGATACGGTCTGTTACTACTCACAGTACGTAACCCATTTCATTTTATCTGACCATCGTAATGTCGTCAAGGTGTCCGTGACGTGTCTGAGAGGCTATCTCTCCTTATCGGTTCTCTGACATTAACACCGTGACACAAACTCTCCTATCAAAAGAGTAAGATTTCACCTCCCTTTCTTGGGTCAATNTTTCACAATATAATATTTCTATATATTTTTTATAATACAAAATTATGAATTCCATAATTTTTTTAATCAGCCAACGAATTTTAATTTTAGTACCTGCTTAATAACAACATATAATTAAAACCTTACATACTACATTATTCATTCAGTTCAACATTATAATCTTCAAGTCTTATGAAGACAGGAACAGAAAAATTACTCTACAGTTTAGGCAAAAATTCTAACGGTTTTGGAATCAGATCTATAAGAAATCTTTATACAATACACTTATTTTTAATACTTAATTGAAGTAAAATTTTACAAGTATATACAATTAACTATTTATGTACATAATGAGGAACAACTACAATTATCTACGTATACATAATAAAATATGGGTGGTTGCAAAAAATAAAGGTGGAAACAAAATTATATATAATGTATCATAAACTGAAACACAACGAAGTATAATAAAAACATTTTGTACTAATCTCTATTAGCTGAATGATTAACTGGATATTCATATTGCACGAAAATCTCAACATATTACTTGTTGGGAAAACAGAATCAGAATGGAGACCGCAATGGGGGATTATGTTTACTTGTAAAAAACTAACTCAAAATTTAAAAAAACAAAAAAAAACAGTTACTCATCATACACATGTATATTTGGTATTATATACATAATCCATGGGAGTAAAACATGTGATCTTAAATTAAATATTATGCAACGATTAACAATTATAATGGGTTTATACCCATATATGTGAAAAAAAAAATTACAGTTAACACAACCATCAAGGACTGCAAGTATGTACAGTCTAAAATAATTTATTATACCAAATACATTTAAAAAAAACCTAAATAAAATCCACATCACACAACATAATTACTGATTTTATACCAAGAAAAATCAACAATCAACTAATTCTTTACCATACAATAGTAGAAGTATTATAATACCCAGAAGATTTACAGAAGAGATATGACCTGGCTAATGTAGAATAACAAAGCACCATAAATAACATTATGTTTTAAATATTTAGTTAGTCTTACTTTTCAATAACAGTCAAGAAATGCGTTCATAAAAATATAATAGTCAAGCTTGAGGGATTATGCAAAGTCTTCATATTCTAGAAAAAGATACACATATACAATTGTATAAACTAATGAGAATAATTAAAGATAAATAAATAAGTAAAAAAGTTTAACGCCCAAAAATTTTTGGAAAAAAAAAAAATCAAACAGAACAGAAACACTTTAAACACTGATATCTTTATGAAGCTATTGAGAACAAATATTGCTTGCAGAGTCTGTGTTGTGAATTATAGTGATTAGGTATTGTTTTCTTTAAAATAAAACAATACTTAACGTTAAACAATTAATGAAGGGGAATAGAATAAAAAATCTATGTGTCCCAGCCAGGACTGGAACCTGGATCTCCTGCTTTCCGGTGGTTCCCCGTGGTGTAATGGAAACACACCGGCCCGGAAAGCAGGAGATCCAGGTTCGAGTCCTGGCTGGGACAGATAGATTTTTTTATTGTATTCCCTCTCATTAATTGTTTAAAATTTGCGTGGGATAATAAACCACAACTAAATTAATATTTATAAAATACTTAACTTTGTTCAACTTCAATGCGTACATACAGTACAGAACATATTTAAGTACTTAAGGACATTTACCTATTTTTTCCGTATTTACAAATTTACAAATATACAGTCTTCATTAGGATATAAACTATATATATATTTATAATATATATATGTATAAAATCAATCTCACACACATACTCTATGAGTATTTATATAGGATGTGTGTGTTTCTCTATTTGTACTTTCAATAACAAAGACTAGTTTATTATTTCAGGTAGTAGGAATGGAGTCACTTGGCCCCAAAGAGACCGGTAGCAGCGGCTTTTACAGTGAGTCCAGCAGCTACCTTGTCTATCTTCTTGGTCATGGTCTCGATGTGCCGCAGAGAGTTGATGGGCAGGGCAGGCGGGGGGAGGGGCCTACCACTCATGGCCTGACTCCTGAAGAGCAGGGCCGAAGGGTTGGGGATCTGTCGGACAGTGGGGTTCGGCTTGCAGGGCCTCGCAGGAGCGGCGACGTAGGCCGGTTTTGGGATCCTCAGGGACTCGGCGAGCTCCGGAGACTTCCTGGAGGACTTGCCGGAGAGGTCGAGGGCCTCTTCCGGGGCCCTTACGGCGCGGAGAGGCGGCGGCGAGCCCTTCCCCTTGCCGAGGCGGGCCAAAGGGATCGATGGCGGCGTTGGGCGCATCACCTTCTTCACGGGCTCCGCTTCCACCTTCTTCGGGGCGTTGACGAGCATGATCTCCAGGGAAGGGCGCTTCGGGTCCGTGCCGTTGCTTTGGCTCCTGTTCATCAGCATCTTCTGCTGTTCCATCTGCCTCTTCTCGGCTGCAGTTATCTTGCTTACCGTAATTGAAGAAGGAGGCATTTTCATAGGTTCTGGTTTAATGGTGCCGTTTAACTTAGGCACTACTTTCTTAATTGCCTTCATTTGCTGCTGTAATTTTTCTTTGTTAATTTATTTTACATATAACCNATTTTTCTTTGTTAATTTCATCAGTCCTTCTTACAAATTCCGCCAAAGCACTCGCACTGAACTGGTTTGCAGGTACATTGTTATTATTATTATTATTATTGCTTTTATTATTATTACTACTGTTATTAATATTCTGATGAGAACTAATATTATTAATATTATTATTATTACTATTTATAGTATTGTTATTATTACTATTGCTACTGATATTATAATGAACTGGTGAAGGTGTCTTTTTCTTGTACTCTTCTTCTTTGTGTTTTATTTTTTCAGTCTTATCCACTGACTTCTCAGTGTGTTTATATCCGTTTTCTTTGGATTCCTTATACTCCTTACGAGTGTCGATTCCCTCACTGACCGTATACCCTTTGACCAAGTTATCGCAGGTCTTAATGGCGGTCAACTTGACTTTGAGCTTCATGACATCGTTCTCCGGCGAGTGAACGATTTGCGCTGACGGTGGGGAATCACACCTCTTTCTGTCGTGGTGGCGATGATGGTGGTGATGCTTACCCTTTTTACTTTTCTTCTTTCTCTTTTCTTCTGAACGAGGCTTCTCTGCAAACACTTTTTCGACTTCGGACTGAGGATCGGGGCTCTTTTCTTCTTCCGAGGCCGATATTCTGAGTCTGTCTTCGTCGGTGTCTTCTTCGATTATCATATCTTCCAAAAATTGTTTTTCGTCGGATTTGAACTGCATTATATCAATCTTTGGTGGGGGACATAACTTTGGTTTCTTCGTTTCTACTTCCTGCTTAGGGATTTCGATGGTAGACGGTCTTTTTAATCCGTTGGGCCGTTCAGGCTTCTTGGGAGGTTCTTCCTTGATAGGAGCGGGAGCTACCACTTCTGGAACTACTTCTATTTCCTCATCTTCGTCTATTTCTTCCAGAGCTTCTTCTTCAAGTAATGCTTCCTCTTCTATCCTCTGATTTACCTCATCTTCTTCCAACCTTTCCATCGTCTCGTCCTCTTCAAGCCTTCCCAGCGCTTCGTCTTCTTCCATCTTCTCAAGAGCCTCATCTTCTTCGAGTCTCACTAGATTGTCATCTTCTTCAAGTCTCTGTTCTTCATCTTCATCTTCTAATTTGTCATTTGTTGCATCCTCATCTGGAGCTTGATTAGAATCGTCTCCTTCATCCTCTTCGAGGGGAGATTTGTGGTTCGATTCTTCTTCGCCAAGCTTAGCTTCAGCCTCCTCGGCTAGCTTCAAAACAGTCGTTTCTTCAGGTAGGAGTTCAGGTGATTTTCTAACTAGTAATTTTGCGGTTTCTTGAGTTTCAACTCTGTATTGTTTAATAGCTTTAGGAACTCTTTGCCTCGGAATGAGACGAAATTGGAACCGCATCGGAGTTACCTGGAATAGAGCAATTCATTGTTATAAATAATTGTTTATAAAGTAATATACTCATTATATAGTATATTAAATGATAAATACAATTCCTTTTATATGAACACACACACACACACACACACACACACACACATATATATATATATATATATATATGGTATTAAGAACAGGTAGTAGGGAAATTAAATGTATTAAAGTAATACATACATAATAAAA
>KZ808097.1:228205-253855 GCA_000696205.2 Oncopeltus fasciatus | reverse complement strand
TTTAGATAATTTTTAATGAGAGGGAATAGAATAAAAAATCTATCTGTCCCAGCCAGGAATCGAACCTGGATCTCCTGCTATCCGGGCCGGTGCATTTACCACTTATGCTACCAGGCCCGGATAGCAGGAGATCCAAGTTCGATTCCTGGCTGGGACAGATAGATTTTTTATTCTATTCCCTCTCATTAATTGTTTATAAGGAAGATATTAAAGAGGAATTGTAAGGGTTGAGTGGCTCTATCCATCTACCCCCTCCCCTTCCCCGATCAGCTTCAATAAGGAAATTTCCCTTCATATTTGGATCCTATGTTAAAATTAGTCCTTTAATTCTATTTATGCCATTAATATGAGAAATTGCCCTAGTTCCCTAGAGTAAATAAAACTGTATGATGATGATGATGATGATGCTTACGCAGCACTGAGGAACTCCAGGGAGAGACTGATGCAGTCGGTGGGAGCGAAGTAAGCATCAGGTACGGGGTACTCGAAGTTGTCGGAGTCCGAGCTCGGGCCACCCAACTCAGAGTAATACTTCTTACGGCGGGCCATCTCCTTGGCGTACAGGCCGGGGACCAGCTTGTAAACGAGTCGCTGCAGCGTAGGATCGCATCTGCGGAAGAAGCAGTAGACGAGCGTTAGGGGATGTCAGAGCGGGGGGTGGACACGAGGAGTGGGGAACACCCTGGGCTGGTACTTACCGGACGCTGAGTAGAGGGTTGTTCTTGTGAAGTTGGACATCGCAGATGGGGCAGAACTTGTTCTTCTCCAAGTACTTGATCAGGCACGAACGGCAAACTGGAACACGAAAAAAAGAATAATAAAGAGAAATGTTAAAAATAATAAGAAAATGGCGAAGACTCAAAAATAAATAAAATAGACATTGGTGGTGATTAGTTTGGCCGTAGAGATTTACTCAGGGTTTCGGCCAGGATTAGAAAAATAAAATACTCCAAAATTATTATTTTAATATTGCCGAATTTTCGACTTACTGGTTCTGTTTAGTTCTGCAGTCTACCGCGTAACCAGAAACCTTTCTCGGAGATTTTTTCATTCTTCATTATCGCCCTGATGATGACTTACAAGTTAAGTCGAAATGTCGGCAATAATAAAATAATTTAACCCAATAATTTTGGAGTATTTTATTTTTCTACTACCAGGGTCATTAGATATTAAAACCAAATAATTAATATTTGAAATTAATAATAGGAATAAATAAAAGTAAAGGGTGGAAGTGATAAGATAAAGGATATATTCAGCCAACAAAGATTAATTTCTCACGCTTAAATAAAATAGGGTTAAAAAACAAACTTAAAATTGAAAGTTATTTATTCCCCACCTTCAAATAAATTCATTCATTCTCTCTTAGTCATACTTAGATAAATTTTAAAAGTAAGAAAGGAAAAAATATCCCACTCAATTAATGAAATAAAGTAGTTTAAATACTACAATCTGCTCCGTAAAACTTTGGACAATTCTACTGTGCACTCACAAGTATATATATATGTGTGTGTATGTATATATATGTAAGAGTGGGTGTATCTGCGGGCTCTTGCGTCCGCTATTAAAAAAATATTTATACAGTTTAGCAAAATGATATATTTTTTTTACCTTTTGCCTGAACTAAAGCATACTATTCCAAAATAATGAAAAGAAATTCGATATATTATTATATTCGATTATTATTATATTACATAAGGAATAATAATAAGGATAAGGATAATAATAATAATAAGGAACGAAGTTAAATAGAAGATGGACGATTCAAAGTTTACGTGTATGTTTGAACAATATTTGAACTATGAAAATAACCATTCATACTTTTGAATAGCATGTCATCAATGTACCAAACAATACTTACATGTATGGAGACATTCTACGATAGTAGTGGCTTCGATGAAGTAACCACTACACAGGACGCAGATTAAGTGAGGGTTCACTTCGCGAACCAAGGGCTTCTTCGGGCCAGTCATTTCCCTGAGCAAAAGAAAAACAAGAATTAACTAGGAATTATCAATTACAAATATCCATCTGATTATATATTGTCTTTATTTGTAATTAATGATAAATACTTTATGAAAGCAAACGTACAGCATGCATCTACAGGAAGACATAACGTGCAACAGAAATAACAGTAAATCCCATCCAAAAGAATGAAAATAATTCTAAGCTTACCTTTCAAAAGTATAGGCCCGTTCATTTTAAAAATGCACAAATTGCTTGTTTTATAATGACATGCACTATATAATAATAATAATAAAAAAAATGACAAAATTAATTTTTGAAAAATTTAGATAAAGAGTGTGTGTCTCCTATGATCTGCAGGCCACAGTTTTCAGTTTTTCTAAATGAAATTTGGCACAAAGCTGTTAAATGCGAATTGAAAGGGTAAGATCGCTTTTGAGCAATATCGGACCAATATGAGTGGCGGGTTACCTGTAATTTCATGGAAGGGTAAAAACATTTTTTCGATGTAACAGACGCAATATTTAGTTTAGGGTAATTAAAGAAAGCTTTGTTCCTCGATAAAAGATTTTGAGTAATTAAACAGCGAAATTGAAGAAGTAGGAGTGGGGGCTCATCTGAACCGTAAATTTTTAACTTAAGACCTAGTAACAGGAATAGTTATTTTGTACATAAAATATGACACATCGATTTTAAAAATAAATTGAATTACTAGAACAATATTGGACAAATGAGATTTCGAAGCAATGTTTAGAGCAATAAAATTCCTGACTTGTTTACTGATAAAAGATATATTCCGCAAGTGTAGGGATTATACGAGGTGAAAAGTTCAAATACAAATGATATTGAGTAATTCGCTTAGTTCGCGCAGCCTCCTGTGTGACAGACTATTATTTAAATTAGGAATATAATATTGGTTCGATGAAGCTCTGGATAAAATAGGAATATATTTGTAATATATCAGTAGAAGATGGACGATTTAAGTTCTTGCAAAGTTAAAAGAGATCATTTAAATTCCTTTACATAAGATAAGCTCTTCGCAATGGAAATATAGTTTTAAAATCACAAACAGCTTTAAAAAAAAAAAAAANCTTTTTGTTTTTGATGTTAATCATATACTTGCTCCAACTTGACTGTGATTTTCACAACAAATATGGGAGTATGGGCATTACGTGCTAATCACTAATTAATTTGAAACTTGTTTAATGATTGCTCCCATATTCTTCAGAGTATGTAATGATCAAACTCACACAGGTGCAAATTATTTGGTATAATTGGTTATTGTTATTTTGTATATGCCAGTCTGATGGTTTATGTATGCTTTTTGATGGTTAACCCTTTTATTCCCCGTATTGAGCTAATGGCTGTTATATATATATATATATATATATATCTGTGTGTGTATATATCATTGATTAATGGTATTATAGTGACACTTATAAGGTGTATGATATTACACCTTCAAAATAAACTTGATTATAAGTTTATAGTGATTTTCTTAGGGGCATAAAGCATTCATCAGTGCTGAGAAATATATTACTAAATATCTCATCTGATGTTGGATTTAAATAAAGTCTCTCGGCAAGAGTATGAAGTAACAAGAGAATAGTTCATTTAAAATAGCTATTCGTGATAACCTTGCAACTGTTAACCGCTTCAAATTGAAGGTCTTTTGCAGTATAGATGTTTATTTAACACGCATTATTTTATTGTTATATTTTATAATAATTGGCGGTTGGTTGACCGTTGAGTATTTTGCTAGAGAAATTAGTCAGGGTTTCCACCAGGATCAGAAAAATGAAATACATCAAAATTGTTGGATAATTAATTTATTATTGGCAAAGATTCGAATTAACTTGTAGCTCTTCTTCAGTGCGATGAAATGATGCATGGAATCTTCCCATGGAGATCTCTCTAGACATCACTATCGCCCTGATGATGGCTTACAAGTTAGGTCGAAACCTCGGCAATAATAAAATAATTATCCAACAATTTTGGAGTATTTTATTTTTCTGATCCTGGACGGAACCTTGACTTATTTTTCTGGCATACTTTTTAATTTTTAATTATAAAATGAAATAAGTATTAGCTCATTTCTATTCTATATCTGTAAATTATTTACTAGGGCTGTAAAAATTAGAGCTTAATAATGAAATAGATAGATAGATATGAATTTGTCAGGCGATCAAGGTGTAGGTTTTTAGGCCTGGTTAAATTTTTTTTTACAACTAACATTCTGCTACACATATGTGATTAGTACATCCAATACAATTTTGGCGTGTTTTACACTTAGACACACGATATACAGAATATGGGCTTAGGGGATCTATTGAAATAATAGTGATAACCTCAAATTAATGGAAACAATGAAAAAGTTAGGAGGGAAAACACTTGTTATTTCATCCTAATACGAAACAAGGGTAATAACCTAGACTATGTTCGACTAAACAAACGCATATTTATTTGGAAACTCCAAATATAACTAAGTCAATATGAACCAATTTTATGGAGTTATCTGGCTGACTACTGACTGCTATGCTCGTGGTATACGAAGATTCCTTGGGAAGATCATGTGTGAGAAAGGGCCAGTCAAGGTTTGTCATCTAGATATGTGTTATCTAGAGACGTTGACGCGCAAAGGATTGCTCGTAGGGCCTAGAAGAAGATAACGCTTCTGTTTTCCCCGGGAGAACTTGCGCAATTAGTCTTTCGTAATTGCGGGGCGCCCGGGCGGTGTCGTGTGGCGAAACACTGCCCGGGGGAGAGAGAGAGGATGGCTTGGTGTCGTGGTGAGACTCTGTGGTATTGGTGGTGGGGAAGAGAGCGAGGGAGGGAGAGAGATCGTGCGGTAATTAGTAGAACGAAAAGGGAATGACAGAGAGAGAAATATCATGAAGAGAGATAGAGTGAGCGGGAGACGGGGGTGGGGGGATTGCGTGTATGAAAGAAGAGTAGGGTCGGCATCTGCCTGAGAGAGATAATAAAAACGAAGAGAAAAAGAGAGAGGACGGTGCGAGGGGGAGAAGCAGAGTGAGAGATAGGAGAGAAGGAGAGAGCACTCCCCATTTCTCAATTAGAGACCCGTTTCTCTCGCTCGCACTAAAGCAACCTCTCTCTCTCTGGGGATAGACATAAACCAGGGTACTCTGGAGAGAGAGAGAGAGGGCGAAGAGCAAGGAAGACCATTTCGGAAAACATCCGGCCCCCACGTGCCACCCAGAAAAGCAGGACGGCTAGTACAGAGAGCCCTCCCTCCACAGCCATCTCCATAATTACACCACTAGCTTAATCGCCCCCTCCCCCCTTAGGCCTTCTTGATCACAGCAACAACTAGTATATTTATTTGATCTCAAATTAGCTGATACCTCTCACTTTCTACCTTTTCAATACAGTTATATTTTTCAATCGCCGATATAAATACAAGTATACTGTATCTGAAATTTTCTTTTCAAATTTCCAAAGTGAAATTGGTAAGAGAAAAATGGTACTCTTGAGGATCCATGAAGATGACGAGGCGTAATAGTTTTTGGCAAAAAAAAAAACAACTATTAGATGTATGGTAATAAGAAATATTGATATAACCTGACACGAATTCATATACTTATGAACAAAAAAGTGAACCTCTATGAAAACCATTATGCTGATATAAATAAAATAGGCCTCAGCTAAATTGCAACACACCAATAAAATCACCTTAATTTGAATTTTTTTAAATTATTTTATTTCAACTAAATCTTCCATTTAAAGAATTTGCCTACTAATAATGTAATTTAAAAACATTTTAAATGAGAATACAAAATCTAACTGTCCCAACCAGGGATCGAACCTGGATCTCTTGCTAAAATTGTTAAAATTTACGTGGGATTAAATATCACTAAAAAATATTTATAACATTTTAAATGAGATTCATCAGCCGAAAGGGGGTAACACTAGGGAGCAAACTTTCTTTTAAAATGCACCATTCCTTATTTCTATATTTGCAGAAATTCTTTTCTTCTTGCAGCTACTACAGACTTAGGAACTATTCAAGAGCAAAGAGACCTACATTAATATAAGTAGATGTTTTTTGTTTTTTTTAGAGTTCGGCCAAGGTAGATCCAAAAATACAATTTAAAAAAAATTATGTAAAGAATGTATTTTTTAATTATCTGCCGAATGGCCGACTGTTCTCAGTAATGAACATGAGATACAGATGACACGACGTCCCCTCAAGCCTTTATGATAACCCTGAAGATGGTTTACTAATAAGCCGAAACATCGGCAGATAATTTAAAAAATAAACATTTTTAAATCATATTTTTTGGATCAACCATGATCGAACCCCAACAAAAAAACATCTACTAATAATATCTACGGTCAAAAAACTCTCCATTTGAACTAAAATAATGTATATTGTTTTATCACACTACANTCATCAGCCGAAAGGGGGTAACACTAGGGAGCAAACTTTCTTTTAAAATGCACCATTCCTTATTTCTATATTTGCAGAAATTCTTTTCTTCTTGCAGCAACTACAGACTTAGGAACTATTCAAGAGCAAAGAGACCTACATTAATATAAGTAGATGTTTTGTTTTTTTTAGAGTTTGCCCAAGGTAGATCCAAAAATACAATTTAAAAAAAATTATGTAAAGAATGTATTTTTTAATTATCTGCCGACTGGCCGACTGTTTTCAGTAATGAACATGAGATACAGATGACACGAAGTCCCCTCAAGCCTTCATGATAACCCTGAAGATAGTTTACTAATAAGCCGAAACATCGGCAGATAATTTAAAAAATAAACATTTTTAAATCATATTTTTTGGATCAACC
The DNA here is from genome assembly GCA_000696205.2 of Oncopeltus fasciatus. Lineage (NCBI taxonomy): Eukaryota > Metazoa > Arthropoda > Insecta > Hemiptera > Lygaeidae > Oncopeltus > Oncopeltus fasciatus. Next base: position 247,079 of record KZ808097.1, on the reverse strand, counting down.
TTGATCGAACCCCAACAAAAAACATCTACTAATAATATCTACGGTCAAAAAACTCTCCATTTGAACTAAAATAATGTATATTGTTTTATCACACTACAGCAGTAAATTTGTGATATAAATTGTTACCATGTTTGATAGTCAATAAATAATACAGTGGATTTGTAGTGGACATTGAATTAGTCTCACACATTAAACATAAATTAGATAATTAAAGCTGAGTACAATGTTTGCCAAAACTTGACAACCTGTAAGTTGATATACGTACTTTCAGCCATACTTATCAGCAATCCAAGATTACATATTGAGAAATATTTATTAGAAGTTTCCTAGGATAGCCAAATACACTCAGATCTATTCTTAAGTATTACAGAAAGACAACTAAATTATAGTAGTATAGAGTAAATTTGTGGTATAAATTGTTACCATGTTTGATAGTCCATAAATATTGCAGTGGATTTGTAATGGACATTGAATTAGTCTCACACATTAAACATAAATTAGATAATTAAAGCTGAGTACAATGGTTGCCAAAACTTCACAACCTGTAACTTCACAACCTGTACTTTCAGCCATACTTATCAGCAATCCAAGATTACATATTGAGAAATGTTTATTAGAAGATTCCTAGGATAGCCAAATTCACTCAGACCTATTCTTAAGTATTACAGAAAGACAACTAAATTTTAGTAGCATAGAATAAATATGAAAACCAAATTAACCAATAAAATGAAGGTACAGATAGCAAATGCATTTCGAGTATAGCTGAGACAAAATTTTGGATTCCGCCACTGAAAAAATTTTTATTTGTTCATTGTCGGAATCCATATTTTTTGGGGTATGCAAAAATTAGTATATGGTCTCCCATATAATAATAAGTATATGTTCCCCCATGTCATAATAAGTATATGGTCTTTTGGTCACTGGCCGTTATGAAATCCGGGGGAAAACCAAGCAGGGTATTTAAAAGTGAATTAGCGAATTGCGATTTAGTAAAAATACTTGGCGATAGCTTTAAAAAAGTATGGTTCAATTTGTAAGGAATATACTTTCTCAATTAAGACAAGAAGCTTACAAGGTAATTCTTTAAAATTGTAAATAACATTCTCTTTTATTATGGTGAGCCATGCATCACTATTAAAAAATTAATTTGATAAAATACACAAAATCAAATTTTTAAAATAAAAAAAACATTAAACATTAACAGAAATAAAAGTAGTTTTGCATACAACATATACAAATGACATATTTTATTTTATTTTATCATTTGATCCTATCCCATAATATCAGTTATTGAAACATACAAGGTTTAAAAAAAAAAAAATTTACTAACACAGATAGAAACATACTTAATACAGTTAATTAATAGAGAAAAAAAACAAAAAAACCTTCAATATCTTTTTGACAAATATTCGTTAGCACATAATACATCCAGTGTCAGCAAAATCCTGATTATATTAGACCTTATTATATATTTTAGGTATAATTATTGTATATATATTCAGTATCACCAATACATTAGCTTGAACGAGTAGTGCTATATAATATGAATAGAAATTAACTATTCAAATTAAGTAGCAATATACTAAAAGTGCATGTAATGGATATCACAGCATATCTATTTGTTTCCATCGTAAGACTAAAGAAAACAGGAAATAAGAAATTTCAACTAAGACAAAAAGCTTAAACATTCTCTCTTTTCAGCCCTGAAGAAGCCATCACATGATGTGCGAAAGCTCGGCAAATAACACCAATTTGACACGGTCCAACCCGGAAGAAGAAACGGTAAATAGGAAATTAGAAATATAACAAAAGTAAAATCTATCATACCTTCCATAATCCGTCTTCATTGGTTTCTTATGTTCTGTTGGCGAGCGCTTTCGGAAATGATCCATCCTCGTTAAGCATGCGTGTTAGTAATACCTTCGCTTGCCTAGCTGTGTCAGGTAAATAATCTAAAGGGTTATTACTACCAATGAATATAGTACTATCATACCTTCCATAATCCGTCTTCATTGGTTTCTTATGTTCTGTTGGCGAGCGCTTTCGGAAATGATCCATCCTCGTTAAGCATGCGTGTTAGTAATACCTTCGCTTGCCTAGCTGTGTCAGGTAAATAATCTAAAGGGTTATTACTACCAATGAATATAGTACTATCATACCTTCCATAATCCGTCTTCATTGGTTTCTTATGTTCTGTTGGCGAGCGCTTTCGGAAATGATCCATCCTCGTTAAGCATGCGTGTTAGTAATACCTTCGCTTGCCTAGCTGTGTCAGGTAAATAATCTAAAGGGTTATTACTACCAATGAATATAGTACTATCATACCTTCCATAATCCGTCTTCATTGGTTTCTTATGTTCTGTTGGCGAGCGCTTTCGGAAATGATCCATCCTCGTTAAGCATGCGTGTTAGTAATACCTTCGCTTGCCTAGCTGTGTCAGGTAAATAATCTAAAGGGTTATTACTACCAATGAATATAGTACTATCATACCTTCCATAATCCGTCTTCATTGGTTTCTTATGTTCTGTTGGCGAGCGCTTTCGGAAATGATCCATCCTCGTTAAGCATGCGTGTTAGTAATACCTTCGCTTGCCTAGCTGTGTCAGGTAAATAATCTAAAGGGTTATTACTACCAATGAATATAGTACTATCATACCTTCCATAATCCGTCTTCATTGGTTTCTTATGTTCTGTTGGCGAGCGCTTTCGGAAATGATCCATCCTCGTTAAGCATGCGTGTTAGTAATACCTTCGCTTGCCTAGCTGTGTCAGGTAAATAATCTAAAGGGTTATTACTACCAATGAATATAGTACTATCATACCTTCCATAATCCGTCTTCATTGGTTTCTTATGTTCTGTTGGCGAGCGCTTTCGGAAATGATCCATCCTCGTTAAGCATGCGTGTTAGTAATACCTTCGCTTGCCTAGCTGTGTCAGGTAAATAATCTAAAGGGTTATTACTACCAATGAATATAGTANAGGAGAACTTAGATACGAATCACCCATATTATAATTTTTAAAATATTCATTATTTTATTTTTATTATTTCTTTCTTTCCCTTCACAAATCAAAATACAAGAATAATAAATAAATTAATCGACTAGAAACTATCCGAACATTCACATATTACATCTCCTTCATCAAAACAGTTGATTTCGAATTCTCTTGAGATGTACGTAAGTTTTAGTGAATTCAGGAATTCTACAGGTGTGACGGAAATGAGTGTCTGTTTGCTTAAGAACATTAGAATGTAATGAGGTAGAAATTCACAACTGCATTATTTCATATCTGTTATTTTTATTTATTATTTTCTCTTATATTTGGTAAATTGTTTTAAGTGTTTGTACATTGTTTACTAAATAAAAAGTAATTAGTGATATCCTAACAGAAAATAAACTGTTATCCGTCAGTCTCATACGATACAACTATGGGTATGGTGAGTATCAAATAAAAATATTAATAAAAGAAAATGTCAGTCACTGATTACAAATCAAGAAGTAAACCACGCTAGGGAGTGACGCAAGAAGGAGAGGCCGTTTGAGTGTGACGAAAGAGGGAGGTAGGAGAGAGAGATTAAGAAATGGCGGGGAACGCGCACATAAGGATAGGCGTGCGTTCGCAGGTCGGGTAGTAGAGGGGGCGGATGGCGAAGGGTAGGGGTTGGGGGCTCCACTCACGCAGGACGGAGAGTACCAGCTTCAATGAGGGGAGGGGTGACCCAGGGGGTGAAGGGAGGAAGACTGATGAGGGAGGGGGTGCATCCGTCCCACCAGCTGCTGTATCCACCTTTCGATATATAATTATATATCGGCTTCAGGGGGTCTCTCCACCCCTTGCTTCTACAGCCCTTGGGGGGGCACTCAGGTAAATTTACTCAAGGAGGTTCATTCTGAGCATGAAATGACACAAGTATCAGTGAGTTATGTAACAGATAACTTACTACTCCTAGTCTCCTTCTTACCCTAGTATAAGGAGAAGATGGGTGCCAGATAGTCTATCGCGGGTTAACCTGGGCTTCTCTCTGAGGATGGGTTACGTCCCGGGATAGACGAGCAAGGACTATTATCATGTACCCCATCAAAAAATTAATTGTAAAAAATGCACAGAATACTTTTTTTTAGAAATAAAGAGTTAATTCAGAATTCTCTTGAAAACGCTTACTGAATCACTAAGGAGCAGTCTCGGTACTCATGAGAAGAAGGCGGGGTATTCCCCAATTGTCCACAGAACTGAAGGGAGGCTTTGAGCAGAGAGCGCTGTAAATTACATTTAGCGCCCCACATCTCCTTGGTTCTGCTGACAGGCCGGAGCCTCGTCCTCGAATTAGCGACACACACCTCTAATAGTGTTCAACCTGTCATTTCCACCGCGTGAGGGCGCCACTCACGNGCTATTTATAATTTTATAAATATTATTTTTTGTGGCATTTAATCCCACGTAAATTTTACTAATTTTTAGAGCAAGGGAACAGAAAAAAATGAGTGGTCATAATATTGTATACACAATTTTCCGTACTGAGTCTAAATAATAATAATAACTTTACACACATACATTATTGCAATGGATTTTAATTGCACTAAATTAAAATACAAATTGAGCTTAATAATAAATTCGGGAATTTTATTAACATTAAAAATTAAAATGGATTCCTCGCGGAAGATCTGCAACTAATCACTAATCAATTCTATAACAGGAATAATCCACTCCACAATCGATTTCTCAAATAAATCAGGTTTATATAGATCCCAATGCCACAAACGTCCTTCACGCAGGAGCCATCTAAACTAAGCGAATTCCTCAGTTTCGCCGTTGATAAATATGTCACATTAAACTTCACATGAGTTATGAGATAACATATTTTATCTTTTATACAATTCCCGCTTAATTAAAAATATTCTCCCATCGTCACTCCTATGCTTCCGACTCAGCTAAATAAATGAACTCAGTCTATCTCCTTATTGACATACCAAATTTCACCGTAGGCATTAAACATACAAATTTTACGGTTTAGGTAAACCACCACTTCTATTTGTTAGATTCGCTATGTAAAACTCCTAAAGTATATATATATTGGGGGCGGGGATGCCTACATAATACATATTTATGTTTAATAAACAAAATCCATTTATTATTTATACATTGTATAGAATTGATTACCTAATAATGTTAACGAGATAACTAAAGATGCGATTAATTATTCATTAATTTTTTACACTTCTTACTTTAATTATTACCATGAAATTTTGGACTTACTTTATAAATTTAAACATGTTAACCAATTGTTCACAAATTTTGTAATTAATACATTGAATTTAGGTTTAGACAGAATTTTTTCCTCATGTGTTAATTAAATTAAATTCGTATAAACGTTTCAACAATTACCTTATTTTTTATCCATACTTTTTGATTACAATGTTAATTATTATAATCAAATTTCCATAATGAAGTGAAATTTTAAGTAGGTTATCCTCACTATTCAGTAGTAGGTTATAATGAATGAGATTTATTTCGCACATTGATTTGCGTATTGATTAGATTATATATTATTACTGATAATTAATTTAAAAATAAATAAATTTATTTAATTTATACCAGAAATTTTTTTTTTTTCACCTGGAAATTAATTATAATCTCTCATATTACGCTAGCTGTGGATGAATGCTTACAATTGAAGGAATTTTAAAATTCAACAGTATCAATTACTGAGCCAGGGGGACCTTTTAGCTCCCCAATAATAAGTAAACAATTGGGAAGNTCGTTTAATTTAAAAGAAACGAGTATTTAAAAATTATATATATTATTAATAAGTACAGGAGAAAAAAAGCGAGTATAATAAATAATTTAAAAAAAAAGGAAAAATTATGTAGGAATTTCAAATTTTCGGGGAGACTCCTCGCTTCTCGTCAAAGAGATTTTTTATTATTCATTATTTATATTTATGTTTATTCTTTTTCCTTTTCATTAATATTGTATTCATCGCGGTCGCGAATTTTATCTTTTATCGCGTTTTATTTTATACATTATTGTAAATTAATTATCACCAGACCCATACAACCATACACAATTTTCCCTTGAACAGAATAAAACACTTTTTTTTCACCAAAAAAACGATTAAACTTTATTGTACTATACGCCATTAAAAAAAAAAAAAAAAAAAAAAAAAAAAAAAACCCTTTTAATAGATTAAAATATGAGCGATTAATCAAGACACATTTTATTTTCGTTCCTTCAAATGAACTCTAATGGCTGAGTAAAGCATAACTGATAAAAATACATACACTATTTTCAATATTAATTCTTATGCTCTAACGTATTTCAAACTCAATCACTTATAAATTGTTTATTATTGATTAGATTTCATTTAAAAAAAAAATACATTCAATAATAAAGGAGAAAATTCATTAAGCGAAATAATTGAATAATAGTTTTTAGTTGTGTATGCTCTGTCAAGAAAACGGTAATTTGTAGGAGAATACAAAACAGATAATAAGAAATAAGCAATGTCACGTATACTTACCGAGAGACAAACCTAAATTTTGAGTTCTGACTCAATGATGACTCTCTAATCTTCCCATAGAGCCTACCTAAATAAGACTTAAGAATTGTCCACCCACTATTTGTGGTATTAAATAAATTGTATCTCTTCTCCTGCCAGGATAAAAAAAAAAAAAAAAAATCCAATAGATTAAATGTTTAACACACATGTTACTCAGACAAAGGCAGGCAGAAAGGGGATGATGGGATTAGGACACCCTTTATTCACACACAAAAAAAAACTTTATTTGCTCGGCAGAGAGGCCACCACTCTTTTATTTAATCCTCCTTTCTTTTATAACCTTTTGCCGTAAATAAAAGAACCCAGGCAAAATTCAAAATTAATGAGACACACACACCCCTAAGCAAGCACTCACATTCAAAAGAAATTCATTACAGGAGAAATTCAAATTTTTCCTGACTATGTAACAGACTAGGAGAATATGAGATAATTCCAAAACAACTAAAAGTGAAATGTATAGTGGACAAGTATCATAAATAACTATAAAATATATATGTTCTATAGTATATAATTCAGTCATCTTATTAATATAGTAAATTAATCTTTGATAGAGAGTTTCCTTCACCTTAGTGCAAAATAATAATGATAAGATTGTATTTCATAAGATGTTCGACCGTAATGGACCTCACGTGAAGGAGGCACGAAGAAAAGAGATTGTGGGCTAGACAAAGCCTATATTTTACTCTGATTAAAAGGAAACCCGTATTTGGCTAAGATAACAGTGCTAGCCCCTGCACCTGCCCTCTTATCGTAAGAGCTCCTGAGGATGACCCACAAGTGTTGAAGGCATTGAAAAGGAACATGAAAGAGAAATTGTGTCAGAGGAAGAAAATTGTTCTTTTATTTGCGCTGGCAGGCAAGTTGATGACAATTACAGTTGGGGTTAACAAACAATATCTAATACTACGCTCTTTATATATGTTTTTCTCTGATTGCTAAGCGCTTTCAGAATAAGTGATTCCATCTTCGGAGCCCACTCACCCTATAACTCACCCTATAGTGCTTTTGCCTTGGTAGCTCTGGGTACACTCTTGCAGGCCCGTAGTGCACCTAGACAAGTCCCCTCTCGCCTTCATGATAACCCTGAAGACGGCTTACAATGTGAGCCGAAACGTCGGCAGATAATTTAACAAATACACATTTTTTTGAGGTGTATATTTTGGATCAACCTTGACTGAAATCAACTGTTAGAGCTGAAAGGCAAAAGGTAAATAAACTCCCGCCATCATTTTTTCCTACCTTTTGTGCCTTGATTGTCTCTCGCTACGTACAACGAGCTCTTTGTTTGTCAGAGGACGCGAGGAAACTGTTGCGCTTTTGAAGAAATCTGTTGCGGAAGTCTTGGAGAGCTAGTTTCGTGATGGGAATGGCAAAACATTACTCCACATTTTAAGGGGGAAATATTACAAATGATTGGTTATTGCTGTAGTACACTTAGTTCTATATGGCAGGAACATGGGAAAATGAATTACTTCAGAGGCAATGCTAAGTAAAAATAATGAGAAAGTGGGAGACCCGGGTTCGATTCCCGGCTGGGGTAGTGACGCACTTTATATATATATTTTCTAGATCCCTGTACGATTCAAACTAAAGATAATGAAGTATGGGTGGTTCGAATACACTCTAGCGTTGAATGGATCTTCCCGGAGAGAATAAAAGCGAGGAGTTGAGGGAACAATGCAATACAATTACGGGGCAACTGAACTGGTAATGTGTCATTTCTCATTCGTAGCACGCAGGGTTCATTCTTCTCGGGATTTCTAGGGCCTTACAAAACAGTCCAAAGCCCGCTACAAGAGGAGGCCAGGGGAGATAACGAATCAGATGTTCTCAAGTAGGCCGGCATCAGATACGACAGCGCTTGTAACACAATAGGTAAGTGCCATTTCAAAGATTGGCTCAGGGGCGCCACGGGGTAATCCTGGCGCTGCGGGTTCAAATCCCGCCCTGGGCTGGCTTTTATCGATAAATAAAAGTTTGTCTTGAGCCATGGGTGTTTAGAATGGGGAGGCAACCAGTAAACAGCCTTTCTCTCAATGACCCTTAGAGGCTGAATGGGAGGCTAACACAATAAAAAAAATAGTGACTCGTTTAAGATAAAGTAAGTATATGGAATAAATAAAAAGGTATATTGGTATCTAAACAAAAACTGGAACTTATTTATTTTATGTATTTGGAAGAAAATTATATATAGATATGAAAATATCTTAATATATAAAATAATATTGGTTTGCGCATGGCTAATGCGAACATTATACGATCTTCTCCAAAGGCAAGCAATTTTTTTTCAGCTTTCCGAGAAAAGATTAATTACTGTATTATTATTAGGCTAAAATAATAAAGAATTTTAGGGTTATCAAACAGTATCCGACGCTTCACACTTTGTATATATTTTCCTCTGATTGCTGAGTTCTTTCAGAATGAGTGACTCCATCTTCGGGGCTCAGTTACCTTATAATGAGAGCTCTTGTCTCGGTAGCTCGAGGTGAACTCTTGCAGGCTCGTAGTGTACCTAGACCTGCCAAGGCAGAGTACACATTATAAGGTGACTGAGCTCTGAAGATGGAATCACTGATTCTGAAAGCGCTCCAGAGCATTAGAGAAAACATATATAAAGAGCGTAGTATTAGATATTGTTTGTTAACCCCAACTGTAATTGTCATCAACTTGCCTACCAGCGCAAATAAAAGAACAATTTTCTTCCTCTGACACAATTTCTCTTTCATGTCCCTTTTCAATGCCTTCAACACTTGTGGGTCATCCTCAGGAGCTCTTAGGATAAGAGGGCAGGTGCAGGGGCTAGCACTGCTACCTTAGCAAAATGTGGGTTTCCTTTTAATTAGAGTAAAATATAGGCTTTGTCTAGCCCACAATCTCTTTTCTTTGTGCCTCCTTCATGTGAGGTCCATTACGGTCGAACATCTTAAGGAATACTATCTTATCATTATTATTTTACCCTAAGGTGAAGGAAACTCACCTTATATTCCTAATAATAGATTAATTTACTATATTAAAAAATATGGTTTCGGGCAGAATCAGTAAAAATAAAATACTCCAAAATTGTTGGGTATTTATTTTATTATTGCCGACGTTTTGGCTTAACTTGTAAGTCATCATCTGGGTGATAGTGATGATATTGGGAGAGATCTCCGAGGGAGGTTTATGGTCACATCTCAGAGCGCAGAAATAAACGAAGAGCTCAGTACTCTGAGATTTTACCACAATCCTCCCTCGGAGATCTCTCACAATATCACTATCGCTTTGATGATGACTTACAAGTTAAGTCGAAACGTTGGCATTAATAAAATTTAAAAAAAATAGGTTACATAGTGGATCTAGTATTTATGAAATATTATAAGATGACATTGAAAAACAAGTTAATATAGTGAGAGACTTATATTGATAAGAGATAAGAACATTAGAAAATTATAGGAAAAACATTTGTAACCGAATGGACTGATTTTCTAGCGTTTGCTCATATTACTATCGACAAATGCATAACAAATATTATACGGTGAAATAAAGAGAAATATTTAGATAATTAAATGATTATTTCTAATGTGACATGGGGGAATTAAAACACTTCAGCAATAAATGGGAAGAAAAATGTCATTTTAGCCAATTTAATCCCAACTTGCAATCCCCACTCGAATATTAATAGCAAATTCTCTCCAATTCGCGGTCATTCTATTCAAAATTCAGTACATTACCCCCTCAAGACACTAATCCAAATAGGTAAATAAATAAGTGGGTGGTGGGTGGGGGAAATAGGAGTGGCACAGGGAAGGGTTGTTGGGTCGAGAGCGATCGATGAGGGACCCACTAGTCGTGGAGGGTGAATCCACCTCACCCCCTACAGCAGGGGTGGTATTTGAATTGGAAATTCCCTTAGAGATAGCTGGCGACCTAGGGGACTCTCACCATCCTTACACAAACATACAATTAATGCATACAACTTATTCAAATTGTTTACAAATATTTACGTACTAAAGCATATAAATATTTGTAAACAATCTAAAGCGAAAAATACACTCAGTCATTAAAATAAGTCCGAAAACATTATGGGCTTGTGGATTCATGTACTTAAAACTTAGCTACAGTAAAGTCCATATTCAAGTTTTACTAATTATTTAAATATTTTTTGTTAAAACCAACATAACGCTAAAAATAACAAAGATATTATAATTTAAATTCTGATCTTTCTTTAAACCCAGTTTTTAGTTATTATAGAACTCATCAAATAGTTTGCAAAAAGAAGCGTAAATAATTTACGCCTCATTTTCTAAAATTACGGATGCATTAGCGCACAATAAGTTTCTTCATTGTAGGATCGGTGAAGATCTGTTGAACATTGTCAAGTAGTATCACTATTAGTTAAGTGCTGTAACTGCCATTTAAGCGGAGCATTAGGCGGATGTCATCACATCCCTGGTGAGGGGCCTTCCCCCCAGTCCAGGATTCACTGCAACTCCAAAACTCGTCCTCGACAGTTCTTCTCCAGGTTTTCCGAGGAGGTCTTCGGCCTCTACTTCCTGGAGGGTTCCAGTTACGACCAATGATCCATCTGGCTTCCTCAGGCTATGGCTGTTACATCTCCACTTTATGGTTTGGGATCCGGGTTTTTTTCCCCTATAGCTATCAGAGCTTGTCAGAGGTATAGGAATAGTGCAATTTGGTGATATCTGTGACGTATTATTATTATTTTTTATTTTAGCACTCCCAGAGCCTTAAAATCGCCATTTGGGCTAAGGAGAGTGACTGTTTTCAACATAAGGATAGACAGCTAATGAACAGATCTTGTTCTGGACTTTTGTGTCACATTAAAACACCGTATGGCAGTATGGATTGCACATGAGTTAAAAAACACTTTTTTTATTATTTTATAAAAGCAGCAAAAAATTACTTCAATGATTTTGACGGAGTTTGCTTTAAGCTTTTATGCTTAAAGCAATCCTGGAAAAATATAGGTATAATTCTTTTAATTAGTTATCTCTAGCGGGTTTGTTCGTTTGTAAACTTCAATATGCCCATCGTTATTTGTCTCAGCTCTTAAAAAATTGTGTAAGTTAATTGGACAATATTTTACAAGCGTCAGGCACGACACTACTGTTTATTAATTCTACTATAATTGAAATACTTATGTGAGTATTCTACCAAACTTATCAGGTTCCCAATAACTTCTAAAAAAGCATAACATTGCTTTTATTATGTATGTATGTATGTATGTATTATATGTATANATCATGAATCGTGTATTGTTGGCCACTGTATGATAGCTACTCATTTTCAAAATGAAAATGAAATTCATTTGGCATGAGTATATTGTGAAAGTATTTACAAGACTGAATGTTTCTTCTTCTGTGAGATTATCTTGTCAACGATATACATATAAATACTAAAGTAATGTTAGATTTATCTTGCAACATACAATTAACCTACCTTTGAACCACTAAGAGTGATGGAGGAAGGGGCTATCTACAAGTTGCCTCCCCATTCTAAACATCCATGGCTCTATCTCTCAATGCCCAGGGCGGTGTTTGAACCCCCCTCCCAGTCTCTTCGGCTACGGCCCCTAAGGGAATTTTATATTGCTATAAATAAGTATGAAATATAATAACGAGATTGAGCGAGGAAATGTCACCTGTTTTGATCAGTCAGGATATCTGAAGATCGCTCCCCCTCCCAAAATAAACAAAATTATTTTTTTTACATTTATGTATATTAATATAATAACGTTTCATAGAAAAAAAGAAAAAAAAAAAGAAAAAAAAAAAGGCACGTTTGATTATAAGGGTAGGAAAGTCGGGAGGGAGGAATGAGCAAATATTTCGATTGGGTCTTCCTCGACTCGGGAGTTGCTCTGGAACGAGGGAAGAGACACGGGAGGAGGCCGGGGAAATTCGCGCGGGATAACAGGAAGGAGGGGCTGTCCGCTATCCGCGGCGTGCTAACGGGCCTCCAGGCACCGCTTTCCGCTACACACTTCCCTTGGCTGACACTCCTAACCCCGAAAGTCGGCCGCGAACAAGGGGAGAGCTAGTCCCGGCCTCGCACTGGCTGGGAGAGTGGCCCGAGAGCAGAACGGCGAGTGATAGGGCCCTCCGACTGCATTCCACGTCCTTCTGGCGAGCGCTTTCCGCTACACACTTCCCTTGGCTGACTCTTCTAACCCCGAAAGTCGGCCGCGAACAATTCCACGTCCTTCTGGCGAGCGCTTTCTGAAACAGTTCTCCATCTTCTAGCCGAATACAACTGTCACTGTCACTGTGTATTCCACTGTTGGATGTCGGTCCATAGGTCGACGGTCAGGTGCATCTGGTTCATACAATAAAGGATAATAATCTTTCCTTATATCATGATGAGTACCTCCGCACCATGATTTGCAGAAACTCACAATGAGGGTCCACTCGGAAGATTCTCTACTTTCTATTTTTATCCATCAACTCCAAACATTATAATACAATTTTAATACTTTTGAATTTATAATACATAAATAAATATAAAAATAAAGCGATGAAGACAGATGATGATTAAATATATGGAGCGGATCATATTCGTCTACAGTTCTGGATCATTAAAGATCTATAAAAAAAAATTCAAAAGTTATTTCTTAATAACATGAGTAGCTTGATTTCCGAACATTAAACATGTGAAAAGTACATACATACCAGGGATGTAATGATGATTCGAGGACAAAGTGATACACATAACCTCACACTGATGGATGATGTCACAATAATGTAGCTGAGATCCCGCGTGTTATCATATTTTTTTTTTTTTTTTTTTTTTTTTAGTGTAAGCCTCTCTTTCTAGCACTTAGGGTCACGGAGGGAGTAGCTATCTACAGGTTGCTACCCCATTCTAAATACCCATGGCTCAGAAAAAGCTTTTATTTATAAATAAAAGATTGACCTGGGCGGGATTTGAACCCGCAGCGTCAGGATTGTGTGACTCCTACACATAGCCGCCCCATTCTTAACATCCAAGGCTCAGGAGAAGCTTTTACTCATAAATAAAAGCTTGCCCTGGGCGGGATTTTAACCCTCAGCGTCACGATTGCGAGCCCCTAATAGATCCCCTGAGCTATCCTGGCACCCCTTGTGCTTTGATATCGTACAAATCCAGAGGGGTAAAACATACCCCCCCCCCCCTTCTTCAGAAAATCTTTGTTGCTTTTAGAGCAGACACTGGGGATTTAAAAAAAAACCAAATTATTTTCGGGATCTGTTGTATAGTCTTTACAAAGTAAATAATAACTGATTTAGCTTAGCAGGTTCTCTGAACACCCAAAGAATAAGTATTAGAGAAAATAAGCAGTAATATAAGGGGGGGGGGGGGAAGTATCCACATATTTTGAAAGCTGACCGAAACATACAAAAAAGAAAAAGAAATAAAAACTCCCCAAGGCTGAAAACTTAATTGAAGTCAAAGAAATGTTTAGGTTATATATTTTTTCTGGAGGGGGGTTCTGTGAGCTCAAAAAGATATAAAATATTTTTCCCTTTAAGTCTCAAGGGAGTTCCTCCGTTCCCACTGAGGTTCTACAGAGGGAAAACAAAGGATCTGATTGAGAGAATCGCTATCAGTGAAGTGCCCTGGAGAGATAAGGAGACGAGATAAAAGGAGAGAGAGAGGGTAAAAAAAAGAACGGAGCTCTCAAGATTATTATCGATTCATTTTCACTCCTCCCGCCCGTGAGAGGAACAGTTCACTTCGATCTGTCACAGCTCCTCGCTCAATTACCTTCGTTAAATTGTTCAATGGAGTGTTTAGTTCACTTCAATACGTTACTTCAATTAGGGGTTTCTGACAGGGAACTGATGTCCCATAATCGCTTCCGCCAGCTCAAGAATGCACACAAAATTGGTGCATAACTGGAGAAAATGTGCAGGGGAAATTGGTAAATGATGAGACACATCCAAGGATTACTGACTTTCTAATTCTCTCGCAAGTCATAATATTATCCTTTTACATGATTATTTTTAATTTTTATACATATATTGTATCACTTATAATAATTCCAAAATATAGGAAATTAATATAATTTCATTGAGATATAATTTCAAAAATATAAAAAGTATAACAAGGCCAAAATAAAATATAAACATCATGAGATAAATAAAATAAATTACCAGGCACATATGTTCTTTTATCGTCAAACAAAGGAACGTGCTTGCACGTATACAATTTTAAAGGAAATAGCGAACAACAAAGCTACAAAATAATAGCACAAATTCTTTGTTATTCCCACGAGAAAGAAAAAAAAAAATGTGCTGTCCACTGCACTATTGTTCTTGAGAATTGCAAACCTGCTATTTCTCCAATCCCATCAGCCGACTGCATTCCACGTCCTTCTGGCGAGCGCTTTCCGCTACACACTTCCCTTGGCTGACACTCCTAACCCCGAAAGTCGGCCGCGAACAAGGGGAGAGCTAGTCCCGGCCTCGCACTGGCTGGGAGAGTGGCCCGAGAGCTGAACGGCGAGAGATAGGGCCCTCCGACTGCATTCCACGTCCTTCTGGCGAGCGCTTTCCGCTACACACTTCCCTTGGCTGACACTCCTAACCCCGAAAGTCGGCCGCGAACAAGGGGAGAGCTAGTCCCGGCCTCGCACTGGCTGGGAGAGTGGCCCGAGAGCTGAACGGCGAGAGATAGGGCCCTCCGACTGCATTCCACGTCCTTCTGGCGAGCGCTTTCCGCTACACACTTCCCTTGGCTGACACTCCTAACCCCGAAAGTCGGCCGCGAACAAGGGGAGAGCTAGTCCCGGCCTCGCACTGGCTGGGAGAGTGGCCCGAGAGCTGAACGGCGAGAGATAGGGCCCTCCGACTGCATTCCACGTCCTTCTGGCGAGCGCTTTCCGCTACACACTTCCCTTGGCTGACACTCCTAACCCCGAAAGTCGGCCGCGAACAAGGGGAGAGCTAGTCCCGGCCTCGCACTGGCTGGGAGAGTGGCCCGAGAGCTGAACGGCGAGAGATAGGGCCCTCCGACTGCATTCCACGTCCTTCTGGCGAGCGCTTTCCGCTACACACTTCCCTTGGCTGACACTCCTAACCCCGAAAGTCGGCCGCGAACAAGGGGAGAGCTAGTCCCGGCCTCGCACTGGCTGGGAGAGTGGCCCGAGAGCTGAACGGCGAGAGATAGGGCCCTCCGACTGCATTCCACGTCCTTCTGGCGAGCGCTTTCCGCTACACACTTCCCTTGGCTGACACTCCTAACCCCGAAAGTCGGCCGCGAACAAGGGGAGAGCTAGTCCCGGCCTCGCACTGGCTGGGAGAGTGGCCCGAGAGCTGAACGGCGAGAGATAGGGCCCTCCGACTGCATTCCACGTCCTTCTGGCGAGCGCTTTCCGCTACACACTTCCCTTGGCTGACACTCCTAACCCCGAAAGTCGGCCGCGAACAAGGGGAGAGCTAGTCCCGGCCTCGCACTGGCTGGGAGAGTGGCCCGAGAGCTGAACGGCGAGAGATAGGGCCCTCCGACTGCATTCCACGTCCTTCTGGCGAGCGCTTTCCGCTACACACTTCCCTTGGCTGACACTCCTAACCCCGAAAGTCGGCCGCGAACAAGGGGAGAGCTAGTCCCGGCCTCGCACTGGCTGGGAGAGTGGCCCGAGAGCTGAACGGCGAGAGATAGGGCCCTCCGACTGCATTCCACGTCCTTCTGGCGAGCGCTTTCCGCTACACACTTCCCTTGGCTGACNCTGATTTTTTCCCATTCAGGAAGAATGAGCAATGAGCAATGGTTCCCAATTAGGACTGGGTGTCCCCAAGGAACACACTAGGAATCCTCTGTGTCATTACAAACAGAAGCACAGAAAGAATAAATATCTATTAATGATGAATGATCTTAATATTGTTTGTTCAGGAATCCAGTAGCTTAACAACCAGACCACCGTGCCCCATATTTAATTTATAACAAAATCATCTTCAGAGCCCAGGTATCTTCCAGAAAATCCAATAGTTGGACTGTAAAAATAAAATATGAATTCTATTCTAAGTTGGTTTTTTTATTTCAGTCTTTCAATTGAATATGATAGAACTTCGGTATATGAAAATGGCTCCAAAATTATAGATACGAGAGGTGCGTGTTGAAAAATAATGTCAGGAGTGATTCCACTAAGCTCAGGTGAAACACACACATAGACAGTTTTCTTTTTAGTCCTGCGAAGGATTTCCATTCAGAGTCGGCAAATAACAGGTTCCCCCCTTTACATAAGGATTTTATATTTAGTTCCATTGAATAAGCCGTGGGCGAGAGATGATGTGTGGTCAGAGATAAAGTTGAGTGGCCAGGTCTGAGCCAGCATCGACCCTGAGGACATTGATTTACTCCATGTGGTCCGACTGGAGATGACTTATCGCTGGTATCCTGCGAACAGAGGCTGACTGATGTCCTGTCAATCCAGGACAACTGGAGATAATGTGCCCAGCTATAGGCCATCATCGTACCTCTCTCTACAATCTGATGGCCTTAAATCCGCTTTTATCTCCATTCTCATATTTCCACAACTAATACATATATATCTGTTCGAAAGGTATCTAACTCAGTGGTTATGTACAGTAGGAAGACAAATGTAGGAGCTGCGCAAAGCCTCTCATAGTTAAATTCTGTAAATCTACTTTTAAAAAAGTATTTAATATTTCTTCCTCGAAATTTATCCCACTCCCCTTTTGGATATCAACCTTTAACGGAGTTAGATCGATGAAGAAGCACGACCATCAGATTTAGATATGGTATGTAGTTGGTGGGATCGGAGAACATATCGAACATATTTAAAAAAGACTGTCATGCGAACAATCAAAATAGGTACATTCTTTCGGAATTCACTAAAAACTTATCTAAACAGCTCAGAAACTGCCCTTGATGCATAACATAGCAAAGAGACCAGTCTGGCGTTGTTGTGGCGAGGGCCCAGGAAGAGGGACTTGGCTGACTACAGGACTTGGAATTTTACTCTCTAAAGTTACATTATAAGTACATTTTTATCTACAGTCATATTAACCTTTATTGTGACTGATAAATAAACAACTTATAACACGTGGAGGTCTGGTGTGTCCAAGTGTCATGAAACCTTATAACTTATAACATGCAATATTACCAATATAAAACAAAATAATAAAAAAGTTTTAAGTAAACTCTTAAATCATATAAGAGTATTTTTTATTACAAAAATCTATTACTTTAAATGAAGCTAGTTATCTTATGGAATGTTCTCATAGTTAAGCAGTTCTTTAAACACCCAAAAAAAAGGGTTCACCAGGACTAGAACAAACTATTTTATTAAACAAACAGACAAGTCAATATCTATGATTATTAGTCGAACATAAAAATAAAATTGAATTTTATAAACGTTTTTCTTCGTGCGTTTATTGCTATGGAATTGAATTGTTTAAAGCTACTGTAGAATTATTTGATTTAATTATAATAAATTGAACATGGAAATACCTTTTTTTTCCATTACTGACACTCCTAATCCCGAAAGTCGGCCGAGAAGATGAGGAGAGCTAGTCCCGGCCTCGCACTGGCTGGGGGAGTGGCCCGAGAGCTGAACGGCGAGAGATAGTGCCCTTCAATCCCATCAGCCGACTGCATTCCACGTCCTTCTGGCGAGCGCTTTCCGCTACACACTTCCCTTGGCTGACTCTTCTAACCCCGAAAGTCGGCCGCGAACAATTCCACGTCCTTCTGGCGAGCGCTTTCTGAAACAGTTCTCCATCTTCTAGCCGAATACAACTGTCACTGTCACTGTGTATTCCACTGTTGGATGTCGGTCCATAGGTCGACGGTCAGGTGCATCTGGTTCATACAATAAAGGATAATAATCTTTCCTTATATCATGATGAGTACCTCCGCACCATGATTTGCAGAAACTCACAATGAGGGTCCACTCGGAAGATTCTCTACTTTCTATTTTTATCCATCAACTCCAAACATTATAATACAATTTTAATACTTTTGAATTTATAATACATAAATAAATATAAAAATAAAGCGATGAAGACAGATGATGATTAAATATATGGAGCGGATCATATTCGTCTACAGTTCTGGATCGTTAAAGATCTATAAAAAAAAATTCAAAAGTTATTTCTTAATAACATGAGTAGCTTGATTTCCGAACATTAAACATGTGAAAAGTACATACATACCAGGGATGTAATGATGATTCGAGGACAAAGTGATACACATAACCTCACACTGATGGATGATGTCACAATAATGTAGCTGAGATCCCGCGTGTTATCATATTTTTTTTTTTTTTTTTTTTTTTTTTTTTTTTTTTTTTTTTTTTTTTTTTTTTTTTTTTTTT
>KZ808097.1:171307-197560 GCA_000696205.2 Oncopeltus fasciatus | reverse complement strand
TTTTCGTAAACTTTTATTTATTTATTACATTATGTTAAATAAAAACATTTTGAAATTTGATCACAATGAAGTAAAAATGACATTCAGTGTCAATCACATGAGGAGAGAAGGTGACCAATGACACCACTCGCAAATGTTGGCTATTAACAAATATTTTGTTGGCAGTTGGAAAAATCAAGACGGTAAAATACTTAAATTATTTAAATTATTATTATACTTTTCTTGTTAATTGCTATTTACGACAAAGAAACTAGTTAGTAGTTTTCTGACTGGATTTAAGTAATAAGGAAAGTAATTACGTACATTATTTCCTTGGCTGCAGGAGCATTTGTACAAACCTAAATACAGAATCTGAAGTGGTAAGAAAAGAATAAATTTACCCATGCTATTGAAGAGCGACCAGACAAGGGGTGGAACAGGTATTTCTCCTGACTTTAGGGACTCCTGAAACGGGAAGAGGGAATACAACCCCTATAGGGGGATGAGGGCATACACCCCCTGAAGAAAGGAAATACAAATAATGGGGCCTAAGAGAGAGACGGGAGCCTGTTATCTCCTCATTAGTTAGGTCTGCGAGCACACAAATCTGGGGTGAGGAGAACCTATCTGTTTCCTCACAACCCCAATTCAATCTGAATGGGGGGGGGGCGGCTTTACATCATTATCCCTCGGCTCATCCCCCTCCACTTTATTTTCAACCTTTCCTTTTCTGCCTCACTTGCCCCCCCACCTCTCGCCATTTGTAAAAGACAATATCCCCCCCCCCAGAAGGTTCATCAGCACTTTTATATCAAAAGGGTATTCAAGGAGCCATGTCTAATGAATGAACAGAAACAAATAGAGAGGACGAATTATCAAAATGTAACTACTGTATGTATGTATGTGTGTGCATGTGTGAATCAACGCTCTAGAGGCCACAATTTTTATTTTATGTAATGAAATTCTATATGTAATTTTTAAATTCTTTATTGAGAAAATTCGAATCAAAGTAGTGGAGAAATACTATAAAACGTAAAAAAATTTAAAAAAAAAATCATTTCTTTACGATAACTATTGCTAATGATTAAGTTAAAATATGTTAATTTTAAAATCAAAGATAGTTTTCTCTAAAGCTCCATCCACTAGATGATGGGATCTTAGGTCATGAAAATGGAATCTTAGAGACACGACGTCCCCTTTTGCCTTCATGATAACCCTGAAGATGGCTTACAATGTAAGCCGAAACGTTGGCAGATAATTAAAAAAAAAAAAAAACACATTTTTTTAATTTTAATTTTAATTTTTTTTTTTGGGGATCTACCTTGACCAAACACCAACAAAAACATATAATAATTGTATAATACTCTTTCTCAACGTGCTTACTATGAATAATGTCACTTTTTTTTTCTTGTTCTATTATTATACAAAAATATTTCATAAAATTATTGATAAAATACAAAGTAAGGTTAGGTCAAGTTCATTAAATGTAAAAACAATATAAATATTTAATAGGGAAACCCAGATCATAAATGTGTTTAGAAAATTAAAAGACACTACAATTAATTGTTTAATTTAGCTAGGAGCGCCAGGATAGCTCGAGGGACCCGTTCGGTTCTCGCAATCCTGGCGCTGCGGGTTCGATTCCCGAATAGGACAATCTTTTATTGATAAATAAAGGCTTATCTTTAGCCACACATATGTTTAGGATGGCAACCCCAATGAAGACCCCCAAGTGGTTGAAAAGGAAGATATAAACAAAAAAAAAAAAAAGAAGCTAACATTATGAAAAAATGGCAATGTAAGTATTAAAATGCCCCCCCCCCCCCAAAAAAAAGCCACGCATCCGACTAGATGACAGTAAGTACCATTCTCGACAGTGTGCTAAAATGTACCTGTTAAGTTCACTCTTGACTTACTCGCTCGTGAATGACTCCAGAGTAAGAGTAGTGTTTCCTCAGCGGAGGAGCCCAGCTTTCTGTGACCTAGTAACAGTGAAAACCCAGCGCACTTTCACAGGCAAGTACCGCCCGACTTCGGCCCCCAGCCAACTCTCTTTTTTCCCCCGGGACAAGGTTCGCTTGACCCTGGACGAACGTGCGCGACTCTTAACGAAATTCGCCTTAAGCGATGGCTTCGCTGGATATAAATATCTATCACATGAGAGTATCATATCATTCCAGAATGTTTTTAGAGAGAAATAAATGACAAATATGTATCAAAAATATAGAATATGGGCGCGACGTTAGCTAAGGGGATACGTTCGTGTCTCGAAATCCTGACGCGGGGTTAGAATCGTGCTCAGGGTAAGCTTTTATTTATAAACAAAGATTTGTCCTGAGCCATGGGTGCTAAGAACCCTACAGCTGTTGATTGCCCCTTCCTCCATGACCCAAAGTGGTTGAATGGGAGGTTAACACTTTTAAAAAACAACAGTATAGTAGTAGTAGTAGATCATTGAAGGGCAATCAACTTCGAGGTTATTACGCCCTATAAATACCCTTTAATATGTTAACTATAAATTAGTTAATAAAATACAGGAATCAGGATTATTTCGACCACTATAACAACCTAAATTAATGATTTTTTTCTAATCCAACAGTATATATTAGACAATTAATGAGAGGGAATAGAATAAAAAAAATCTATCTGTCCCACCTAAGACTTGAACCTGGATTTCCTGCTATCCGGGCCGGTATGCTAAACCATTACACCACCGGGAAGATCTAGATATCCTAGTAAATTCCCCCCACAATAGCGAGAGCCTAACCCACTAAACTCGAAGGAGCTCACATTGTAAAGCTATTTTTCGACTCTCGTCATTTACTATTTTAATTTTTCTTTATAAATATTTATTGTAGTGGGAATTTAATAGGATATCTAGCTCGTCCCGGTGGTGTAATGGTTTAGCATACCGGCGCGGCAACCAGGAGATCCAGTTTCGAGTCCTGGCTGGGACAGAAAGATTTTTTTATTCTATTCCCTCTCATTAATTGTTTAAAATTTACGTGGGATAATAAACCACAACAACATAAATATTTATAAAGTATATATTAGATGTCACTATTCTTTGTAGAATAGATAAATGAATAGAGCTGATTAGAGTTGGAAACTATTTGTACTTGCATAAATAAAAAATATGACGTATTTTTTATATGATCACGGGCTTATATACTTTAAGCCCTGAAGAAGCCATCATATGATGAGCAATAGCTTGGCAAAAAGTAATTTTACTATATGGTTAAGCCCGCAAGAAGTGTTTATAAATATTATTAGAAACCGTGGAACAACTATGTCTATCCTGTTTAATATATTAATTTTCCTATATGTTACGATAAATTGCGTTTAGCTTCAGAAAATATTTTGACATTATACTTATATCAGCTATAGTAATTTTGCAAAAGTAATCATAAGAATGAGACACCACTCAAACCCTGAGGGTATCCAAGGATGTCTCTTCTGTAAGGGGCCTGTAAAGTCTAGCCAACCACCAGACAAGAAGGGGGTAGTTTATTGATGGAGAAGGGTGGTTTTGGTCCAGGAAAGGGAGGATCAGTGCGGACGACTGAACCGTAATCCTGGCAGTACAAACACATTTGTACCCCCCGCTCGAGTGGACACGGGATTATCTGGTGACGTGGCAATCCCCCCCCCACCACATGAACAGAGCCCTAAATCGTCCAACCATATCCTCATAAGTAACGCTCTCGTCCTGCCGATTGACCGAGGTAAGAAGACGATCGGTTAGCTCTTGGAAGATACAGGACATTACTTTTCCTTTTCTTTTGCTTACTGAAACTTTTAGTGCAATTGCACTGTCTATAATTGTTGGCAAGATGTACATATTACGCCATTGGGAATTTAAAATAAACTGTTAAAGCCATTAATTTGACTCGAACTCTACATAACAATTCATACGGTCACAAACTTATTGAAGACATGATAAGATATTCTTTCAGAAAGCTTTTTACTATTGGAGAGCATTAATGGATGTGTAAGGATTCAAAAAAATTCCTAACAGAAAGACCTCATATTTTTAAGAAAGAAGAATGAAAGTATAGGGGAAAGACTATAAAAAATAAGAAATAAAAAAAAAACTTTTTTTCTTTACGATTACTATTGCTAAGGATTAAGTTAAAATATGTTCATTTTAAAATCAAAGATAGTATTCTCTAAAATGGGATCTTAGTGACACGACGTCCCCTCTCGCCTTCAAGACGTCCCCTCTCGCCTTGAAGATGGCTTACGCTGTAAGCCGAACGTTGGCAAATAATTTTTAAAAAACACACATTTTTTAAATTTGTATTTTTTTTTTTTTTGGATCTACCTTGACCGAACCCCAACAAAAAACATCTAATACTTGTATAATACTCTTTCTCAACGTGCTTACTATGAATAATGTCACGTTTTTTTTTATAATTCTATTATTTATTATTATTATTACATCATATTTCAAAACAAATTACATATTTTATTTATCACAAAATACAACTGCAACGACAATTGGACAAGGAATTTTCCCTACGAATTATTTATTTTGTTGTACTTAGGCATACTGAAGATCGGTTAGTTCGTTATGGGATGTTTAGTAAGCCGAAAATTCATGTTCTATATTTGAATTAACTAGCTAAAAAAGTTAAGTCCTCCATGGAATAGCTGTGAAAACTCAGCAGACTTCTCTTGTTTCTTGTTTGTTCATTACACATAAACAGAAATAGGAGTGATAGTACAATTTAATCCCAAAACTACCGGGAGGGAAGTGAGAGGTGGACTAGCTCATTACATTATTAAATTTAATAATGTATATGTCTTCCCTAATACATATTACATGAGGGGGGGGGGGCATAAATATAGTTAAATGAAATTTTCCAGTAACAGTGTTCTACAATTTATTTCCCTTTAATTATGATCCTTCTCTAAATCCCATTTCTCCACCAGCGATTTATGCCATTAACGGAATTATCCAACGATCTGTAGGGAGACGCTTTAGTACAAAACTTGTTTTGTTTATTTGAAATTAAAGACACTATAGCGAACTAATATATATANTGCCTCTTAAATCTCATTTGAAAAATCTCTAAACTTTCTATGCAGCTTGAAAATGCAAATGTATGCAAATGTGTATATATATATATATATATAAACACATATATACGTAGTATACTAAATGATCAGGATTTCTAGCTTCTTCCAAACATTAAAATGTTAGGAAATACAAATTTTTTTTTAGCTGTGTTACGGCACCAACCTGTATAGCTGCATTTCATTGACAGATATCTCCTGAAAAAAAATTTTTTTTTGAAACCTTATGAAAGTTTATTTATAGTGGATATCCTGATTTAATTTTCAAACTAATTCATTTTTATTCTAATAAACCTGAAGTGACACTTTCAAGAGATGCTGTTAGAAAATGGAAATTTTAAATAACCGAGTTGTTACAAAATTGTTATTCACACACAGTTGAAACTTTGCCATGCAAAGAATGTTTAAGAATAATAGAAATATTACATAATCGGATGAGTTTAATTTTTTTAAATTAAATTAGAAGGAGACAATCTTGCCAATTTTACAATCTAGGTAAAAAAGATTTTAGCAATGCTTTTCTCTATTAAGACAAATCATTTGCAACAAAATTACATGTTAAAAGAAAGTTTTTCCCCGCAGAAATATTTCTCCAGCTCAGCAAAGTTTTATCGAGTAGTTCTATTAAGTTATGCGGAACTTGTAATTTCCGTTCCCTCGCCCTTTAAGGGTTGATTAAGAATTAAAACTTCTGCAATAAATCTCCTCCCTTCTCCTACTTCTCGACTTTCTCAATTTATCATGAACTCCAAACATTCTATAATGAATTTATACCGACCTAGGAGGGTATTGGATCTCGAATCTGACCCCCCGAAAATTCTAGACGAGCATCCCCACTCGAGTAGTGCTATAAGAAAATGGTTATCCCCCCCTCCCTCCCTGCCACTTCTTATCGATCACTATTGCTATTTGCACACAATAGGGCTTTCAGACACGAACTGAGCGAATGCATGTTCCCTCCAAGTGTAGCCCAGCCCAGAGTATACGATTACAAAATTTCTTAACTTGGTACTGTCAGTAGAAAACAGACTTAAAAAAAAAAATAAAAATACATTAAAATATGAAATAGACTTCACCCTACGAATAGACTAACTACAATTAACAACATAATATATGCAGAAGAACAACTTCATTTTTAGTTAACATATAATTTAACTTTAAATTAATATTTTGCTTTGAAATAATCTTGGAATATAGAGTGAAATTTAAATGAATAAAATTAAAAATTAACGGACGACAATAATTAAGCATTAATTATAATTAATACAAACAATTACTTTTAATTATTGAGTACAGCCAGAGATCGACCAGCTTAGAACACTCAATGATGTCGCTATTAAATTAAAAACTTAATTTTTACTTATTTATTATATTTCTCTTAATAAAAAAAAAAACATTTTTTTTACAATGTAGAAGAAAATAAAGTATAACTGCAAAAAACAAAAAAAAAACAATGAAAAATAACAACAAACTAATAAAAGAAATAACATACAATATAAAGAATAACAACAACAAAATAATAAAATGAATAAACAACAAGTATCCCTAAAAATGAGCCAATGTCAGGTCCTTTAAATAATTACAACTAATTTTTTTTTTTTTCAAGCTCTTCCTCAATAACTAATATTTTGGAGTAATCACTTGGAGTACTGTTTTCATTAAAACTTAAAAATATTTTATTTTATAATTGTTAAGCAACTTCATTATAATGAATAAATAGTTTATTACTTTATTATTATAATAATTATTAAGTATATAATGAACTAAGCAGAAAAATGAAAGAAGAAAATATTTTACCTATATGAAATCTAATACACTTGTGGTAGAGGGAAAGTCTAATCTAAACAAAACGTGATTATTACCAAAAGATGCGAAGGTTTAAGCAAGAAAAGTGAGAATACCTTGAAAATAACAAAGCATACAATTCTAACATCCAACGATAAAACTGCGTGAGCGATAACCAATACAATGTCTCATATTTCCCTTAAGCTGCTGCTTCAAAGTAGACAAGAATAAGAGATTTATATAAATATTATTTTTTTGTGGTATTTAATCCCATTTTTATATTTATTTTACAAATTTTTAGTGCACGGGAACAGAATAAAAAATCAAACTGTCCCAGCCAGGACTCTAATCTGGACTCCTGCTTTCCGGGCAGGTGCATTTTCCACTTATGTTACCGAGACAAGTCCGATAAGTTATTAAATTCCCCGTACTAGTGTCGAGATGGGACAGTTTAGATTTTTTATTCTGTTCCCTTGTACTAAAAATTGTCAAGAATAAGAGATTTCTATAAAGGTAACCGATAAAACATGTGTATAAATCATTTTACGACAGAAAAGAAAAATAGCACCAGAGAATCTACGTGAATGAATCACTTATCTAAACGATGTTTTATCGTACATGTATATACATGGTTAGAAGCCATAAAAGAAAAAATAAATACGTAAGATTTTAAATAATTAATGCGAGGGAATAGAATAAAAAATCTATCACATTATCTCGCAATAAATGTTAATACGTGGGATAATACACCACAGGTAAATTAATATTTATAAATGAAAATTAAAAAAGTAAATAACGATAGTCGATAAATAGCTAGACAATGTCAGCTCCTTCGATCATAAGACGATGCATTCGACTTTCTCGGAGGTTAGACTCTCGTCACTAGTGCGGGGAATTTAATAACTTATCTAGCTCGTCCCGGTTGTGTAATGAAATCATACCGGCCCGGAAAGCAGGAGATCCAGGTTCGAGTCCTGGCTGGGATTTTTGATTCTATTCCCTCTCATTAATTGTTTAAAATTTACGTGGGATTATACGCCACAACTAAATTAATATTTATATATAAATACGTAAGGGTTATAAATTTTATAAATCAAATATTAAGTACATAACAAAATCATAGGAGAGGATAAACCATAAATGAGTAATTATTAACACTATTAATTCAATGAAATGTATAATTAAATACAATCAATTTGTATAGTAATATAGTAGACCAAGATATTTCAGCCGAAAGAAGCAAAGGACTTTATTTCATTCAGAGAGATTAAGTTATCATTAAGATATAGTAAAATCCAACGAATTGTTAAGAAAGTTGCATATTAACACTAAGTTTGGAGAAATGGTTGAATTGTAATTTAGCAGTCGGGGATTGTATGCAAAAATCGTGGAAGGAAGAAATGCCCAGAGTGTTTACTGTCAGGCAGGAAGGCTTTGTAGCCGCCGAGATAAGTGTTATCTGTGAGGCAGAGAGAAATCACATCCCGGCGTCTGAGGCCTGCCGGTAAGAGCCAACAGACTCGCTGGGAGAGATAAGACCGGAGGCCACTGAGCAAACACGAAGGCCTCCAGGACAACACAAATATTGGCTAGGATCGGGGCAGTGTGTTTGGGGACAAATAAGGTTCCTGTCTTCCAGCCAGGTGCGGTCAGCTCGACGGCTGGAGTCAGAGAGCCAGGCAGGAAGCTGAAAGATAAGCCTTTCAAAGACATCCTTAAGGATACAAATAATTATTATTATGTTATTCTTTATTTTGTATGTTATTTTTATATTTTGTTCTTATTCTTTATTTTATAATATATATTATAATCTCTATAATCTCCAAAATCTCTCTTTTACAGCTCTCATTCTCTATTCAGCCCTGGAGAAGCCATCACAGGATGTGCGAAAGCTCGGCAACTATCAACAACTTGACACGGTCCAACCCGGAAAAAGAAACGGTAAATACATTCTTTATTTTGTATGTTTTTTTTTAGTTTGTTGTTATTTTTTATTTTAATGCTATTTTTTATTTTGTTCTTCATTGTAATAATCGTTGCATTCCATTCCTTATCGAGTACACCGCCCATTCGCAGAAAATCGATACATACGTTTATTTATAAATATTGTTTTCGTTGTGGTAATTAATCCCATATAAATTATTAAACAATAAATGAAAGGGAATAGAATAATAAAATCTGTCTCAGCCCCGGCTGAGGAAGATAGATTTTTTTATTCTATTCCTTTGCATTTATTCCTATTATTTATATTTGCATTGGTCACTGATAAGTTACTTTTTAGTAAACTAACCTAGACATATTAGGCAAGAAGTGAAAAAATCAAAACCATAATAATTGAATTTATTTTGCATTCAATCTCTTCTAAACCTTTAAGATTTAAAAACTTAGTCCTAAAAATGTTTTCAGTGGATGTAAAGTTAATTAAACATAGTTTTCTAAATAAAAATATTCATACTTTTTTTTCAAGAAAAAATGTAACAATCTCTCTTTGTTTAAAAATAGGGATGAAAATATATAATATAGTAATCAAAGCAGATTTCCATGTCATTAAAGATGAATATAAGTAGTAATAAATGACAAAATTTTAATTTAAACTACATATTTAGAAAGAATAATAAGCTTATAATACATTTTTTCAATTGACACAAATTATAACTAAGATATTTATAAAGGATTTTTAAATTAGGTCTTTCTCTAAATCTCACTCCCCTATAATCCTTTTCAGTAATATATACAAACATATATATATCCAGTGGCTAACAAACACACACAAAAAAAAAGCTTGAATATCGATTGTGGACCCTAGAGCGCGTTAATAACACGCAAGCAAATGTAGGTATGTACATATATATATATATATATGCAGAAAGAGAGAGAGAGAGAGAGAGAGAGAGAATNACCCTATATATATATATATATAACTGCTGTAATTGAAGCTAAATAAACTAACTAAAACAATATTAATTAAAACATACATTTACGAGATGTTATAGGTTTAATGCTGACGCAAAATTAACTAAAATCTTACTGCGACAGGAAAATAAATATAAAAAAAACATAATTTCTTGAATATTAATAAAAACAGGGCTTAATCCCGTAACAATTGAACTGTATAAAATGCATCAATTGTTATACATACCCTTATTAAAGACATCAAATTAAAGCAAACCCATATTTCATTAGCCATCATTAGTATTGGTTCATTGAACAAGGAATCATATAAGATATATCGGTTCACACTCGGTTCACCTTAAGTGAACCATTCCAATGAATAGCTCCAACCCCAATGAGTCCTGGGAGTGAACGGCTGGGAGGAGAGGCCTAGACACATGTCGCAGGAGTCATCTACATCTGTTTGGTGCAGTCCATTCAAGTCGTATGTTCATTTTTTCTAGGCGTCGCCTTGGCAGTGGTTCAGACTGTAAATATAAGCCGCCCATAGTTCTCACGGTGGCTCGGCTCTCAGGCGACGAGGAATTTCGATGTCAGGCTGAAAGAAAGAAATGGAGGGAAAAGGATGTGGGGACGGGGAAAAAAATGAGGCGATGCCGTCACTAATCTTTAACTATTTATTAGGGCCAGCGTAATACAATAAACCAATGTTTAGTGAGAATCAATTTTAAAATTGTAATTTTTTGTAGTCTATGTAGACAACAGAAAACTTTTTTTTTTTTTAAATGGCAACTAATCAAGCGACAAGAACTCAACAGACACCACGGACTCTTATACAGCCTTATAAATAAGGCGCTCACAGCTTACATTAGAAGACAAACTGACCATCTACAAGACAATAATACGACCAATCTGGACCTACGGAGCAGAACTGTGTGGTGCCGCTAAGCCTTCCAATATCCAACGAATACAATCCTTTCAGTCCACAATTCTCAGAATAATTGCTAACGCTCCATATTATGTGTCCAACTCTACCCTTCATTACGACATAAATATTCCTTTTGTCGAAGACCTTATCTCCACCCGCTTCAAACTCTTCCATAGTAAACTCCAATTTCATCCCAATCCATATGCCCAATCCCTGTCGTCGGACTCCAATCATTGTAATCCACCCCAGCGACTTGAACAGAGATGGCCACGCGAACTCCTAGGCCTTAATGACTAAACTTATTGGGAGTGGGGTCAATGGGCTCCTTCTCCCTGCACAGTGATGTTCACTTATTTATTTTATTGTTATTTTAATTTTTTTATTTATTGTACATATCTCTATCTTATCAACTTACAAGATGTTAAATAACAGACGTTAATGAATAAAGATTTATTAAATTTAAAAAAAAATTAAATCAGCCAACCTTCATTCATTCAAAAGAACGATTACCACTTATGGAGTTATGTTATATGAGTTTCGATGTATATAATATATAATGATGTATAAAATTAGTAGTGAAATATAATGCTAGATAATTATTGCTATGGTATATTGCTCATAAATACAAAAAATAAATACAAATATTTTGTTCATTAGATCTGAATTGAATTCAAAATACGAGTACTTTATATGGGTAAGTGATATTAAATAATATAATAAACCGTATAAAATGTCAGTGAAAAATCGCTCTAAATTAATAATTATTGTGAAGGATAACAATATTTTTTTAATGAATAGATATGAATATCAAAGAAGAATAATATCATCTAAAGAAGGCAGTCAAATTTAATGGTGCAAATATCTTATTCACTTTAGATCTGATCATGGACTATGGATCCTGAAAGTGTTATAGCTCTAGACCATTAAACATATTTTAGCCGTCTAGTGTTTTCTAAATTTTATGAAGGGCGTAAACAGACTCTCATTTCTAGAGCCCTTACAGCCTTCTTATCCCATTCATAAAAATAAGCTGTAAAGTCCTTCCTATGGCGCACAGGAAGCTTAAACCCATTAATGCTCCCATGAAATTAAATCCCTGCCATAAAGACCCCACAGAGGATTAGGAGTTAATCCTACACGAAACGTTCAAATATTCTTCGAAAAGGTTCATTCAGTTAATAATTTAAACAATACAATAAAAACATTATTGTTAGGTTAGGAATATGGGCTGATAAAAGAATTGAAAACATTACATTACATTGATGATAAGGTTTCGCGCAAATAACTTTGATATTTAAATGGGATTGGTTGAACCGGTATTTCCCATACATGAATATTCCCCATAGATAAATATTAAATATTAATTGTCCTATGAAAATTGTAAAATTGCATATTTTTTTTTTTTTTTAATAGACAAAATATCTCCTCGGAAACTAGAGAGAAGACTTTTATAAATATTATTTTTTTTGGTATTTAATTCCACGTAAATTTTACTAATTTTTAGTGCAAGGGAAAATAATAAAAATCTAACTCTCCCAGTCAGGACTCGAACCTGGATTTCCTACTATCCGGGCCGGTGTATTTACCAATTATGCTACCAGGACAAGTCTGATAAGTTATTAAATTCCCCGCACTAGTGTCAAAAGTTTAACCTCCAAGAAAGACGAATATATCGTCTTAGCTCGAAGGAGCAGACATTGTCGGCTCTCGTAATTTACAAATATTATTTTTCGTGGTGTTTTATCCCACGCAAATATTAAAATTTTAGTGCAAGGGAACAAAATAAAAAAATCTAACTGTCCCAGCCAGGATTCGAACCTGGATCTCCTGCTATCAGGGCCGGTGCATTTACCAATTATGCTACCGGGACCAGTCTGATAAGTTATGTTATATACTATCCCATAGCAGGAGATTCAGGTTCGAGTCCTGGCTGGGACAGTTAGATTTTTCATTCTGTTCCCTAGCACTAAAAATTACTAGAGAGGAGAATTTCAACTCCAAAGATGTAGCACACGGCTTGAAGGAATGCAGTTAGCTAGCTAATCTTCCAAAGTGGCCTGGAAAAGATCCAGCACTAAGGTATCAGATAAGCATGTGGAATGCTTCCAGCAAGAGCGAGTTGTGGGAAGAGGCATTTCGGCTGGATACGTGAACGGCATGTCGGCTAGCATCGACCAGTACACTCCAGCGACAGTCCTGTCTCCCCTCCCCCCTTCATAAATATACATGTCTATTGACAGAGCAAATAAGCACCTCCAGCGCCTCCCCCTCCCCTTGTTTCTCCAGGCGTATCGACGGATTTAAGAACACGGAGCCTCGTCTACAAGGGAAAAACGCCAAACAACTTATCAAGAATGTAGGGGTGTTCGCGATAAGAGTTCGATCTGCCTCGCTAGTTCGACGAGACATACACCTCGGGGTAGTTCCTGCTTTTTATTTTATTAATTTTCAGGTACCGTATGATTGTACTGTCACTTGAGACTGGAATATATTTTTTTTTTTTTAAAGTCAGTAGATCGCGTGAAAAGAATGGTGTTGAAGTCTTGATTAAAATTGTTGCATTAACATGTTTATAAAAACATAGATATCTCTAGAAGAAAAATAACTAATGGACATTACTCTGAAATGATACCTAATTATTATGATAAGCTTGAAATTCATACAGAAACTAAAGGTAAAACCGGTATTCTCAGAAATATCTCAATTAAATTTAAAATCCCGATCAAATTGTATTTGGAGCCTAAAGTACCAGCACAGAAACAAGAAATATTCCTCAGGTTACAGGTTGGTGTGACTGTGGCAGTTACAGTGTCTCTTCTGCTTTTGTAGGCTTACATTTCACAACATACATCATTCTTACTGATAATTCTTATCATTTTTTTTAAAAAATTAGTTTCTTTTTCAAAAGCGTTCACACACGAAATCTTTAAAACCAGAAATAACACTCAATATCAACTATTTCTCTAACTACCTACATTCATAGCTTGCTCTAATTACAAAAAAAAAAAAAAAAAAAAAATTGAAAAAACCGCAAGAACCAACACAGAAACAATAAATAACTTGAAGTTGCAAAACCTCTGTTAGAAGAAATGTAGGACATATTCGAAAAAATAGGTTTTACATTATATGATCAAGGAACATAAGACATATTCGCTCAATACTTCAGTAAAAATAGAAGAAGATAAAAGGCCATTTCTAAGTACGTACTTGAGGCTTCGGCAAGTGTTTGAATATTATCTTATCTAGAAAAGTTTTGCGAGGTCGAAGTGATTTCAATTCTCCCAAAATGTATTTGTAAGCCGCATTATAAAAAAGAGAGAGAGAGACAAACTGATTTTAATTAAATAAATTTAGAGCTATTGCGGATTTGGATAGTATTAATATAAAAACTTTAAGCAATATGTAAGTATTTAAAGTATAAATCTATCCATGAATTCAAAGAAATTACAAGGACTTATAATGAACTTATTTTATATTTATAATTTATACTCAAACAACGAAAAAATGTCATTGTTAATTAAATTAACTAAAGCAATGCAAAAGATTGTTAAAAAACACACAAGGCGTTCATTTAAAACGATAATTTTGACAATGTCAGCTCCTCCGAGTATAAGACGATATATTCGTCTGCCTCGGAGGTTAGATTCTCGACACTAGTGCGGGGAATTTAATAACTTATCAGACTTGTCTCGGTAGCGTAAATGGAAAATGCACCGGCCCGGATAGCAGGAGATCCAGGTTCGAGTCCTGTCTGGGACAGTTAGGTTTTTTATTCTGTTCCATTGCACTAAAATTGTTGATAATTACCAATATTGCTCAGTTGGGGAATCGAAGCCCCCCAAAAAATATACAATGCTAATGATAATAGTTTAGGAAATGAAATCCATCAAATTGTAATTTCCTGTAGAATCCATAATTCACATCTGGTACCCGAGGTAACGTCACATCAAAAACAGCAGTGGAAAAACGATATGACCACGGTGGTAGAACACACCTGAGACAAATAAGGGCTGAGAGATGGGATGGGCACAGGAAACTTGTTGAACTTGTTGGGCAGGACACAAGGGATGCAAATCACGAGCAAGGTTGCACAGCAAAACAGGTTGGGGGCCTATAGAAAAACAACTACCCTCCTCTGGCCCAGCTACCCCCCCCCCCCACGCTCTCGCGGCACATCATCAAACGGTTTCCGACGGAGAAACAGTTTAGCGTTTGTGAAAACATAAAACGCCAGAACACACAAACAAAACGTTAAAGCCGTAATCATGACGGCAGTAGCAAGTGCACTAAAGCCCTAAGAAAAAATATGCATTGGTCAATAAGAGGCTTTTTAAGATTAATGAATAAACTCAGAATAGCGTTAGCTGGACCGCAAGTCACACTTTTAAATTAAAATTTGTAAAAATAGAAAGAAGAAGGGAAAGAATTTGAAAATGTATTATAATAAAAATTTTATTATTAATTAATTTCTACATTTTATTTTTTGTATCTAGTAATGTGCTGGTTAATTTGAAAATGTAGAGAAAATCTTTTATTTGAAAAAAAAAGTAAGGTAAACTAAACGATTTAAATAGAGTTTTGTATTTAAACAAATCTTTATTTAAATATCTGAAAGAGAGAGAATGAGAGGGGTAGGGAGGGAGGAAGAGAGAGAGTATGATAAAAAGAGCGCAAGAGAGTGAGATAGTGAGGCGGCTTGGGAGAGTGTGAGAGGGGGGAGGGAGAGAGAAAGAGAAAGAGACAGTGAGAGAGAGAGAGAGAGAGAGAGAGAGAGATTTTTTTAAGTTGAATGATATTGCTATACATAAATAAAATGTTAATAATCATCAAATGGAGAGTTTTTGACCAAAGAGATTATTAGTAGATGTTTCTTGTTGGGGTTTGGTCAAGGTTGTTAAAAAAAAAAATACAATTTTAAAATCTCTATTTAAATCTCTGAGAGAGAGAGAGAGAGAGAGTGAAGGGGATGGATACGTTTCCTAATAAATTACGGAAGCACCCTTTTGCCCCACCATTGGAATTTTCTCCATGTTGGGCTTAGCTTGATTTATGCACAAAAAATATTAGTGGCGGAATAGCCGTTCAAATAAAGTGATGAATAATGGAACTTCAACAATTTATAACCAAGTTAAAAGAAAAATTATTAATCTTATATAAATTTTTGACATTGAATGATATTGCTATACATAAATAAATGTTAATAATCATGAAATGGAGAGTTTTTGACCAAAGAGATTATTAGTAGATGTTTTTTGTTGCAGTTTGGTCAAGGTTGTTTTAAAAAAATCCAATTTAAAAAAATGTTAACTTTTTAACAATTTTTAGTTCAAGGGAACAGAATAAAAAATCTAACTGTCCCAGCAAGGTGAATTTTTTAATTATCTGTCGACGTTTCGGCTTACATTATGAACCATCTTCAGGGCTATTTTTAAGGCGAGAGGGGAAGTCGCGTCACTTAGATCCCATATTCATGACATTTGATATAGGTGGCAAGATGTCCCCTCTCGCCTTCATGATAGCCCTGAAAATGGCTTAAAATGTTAGCCAAAACGTCGGCATATAATTAAAAAATTCTCATTTTTTTAAATTGTATTTTTTTTATAAACCTTGACCGAACCCCAACAAAAAAACATCTACTTATAATAATCATCGTGTCCTGGAATTAAGTAGTTGAATCATTTTCTCCAGCAGAGCTTTTCCTTAAAAAAAAAAAAAAAGAAAAAAAAAAGAAAAGTGAGACGAGCGATGAAGTGGAACAGTTCCTCCCGATAGCGGTGACACGGAGCCGAAGTTGACTTACTCCTGGAAGACTAACACAATTAGAGTGTGGCGTCGGCTGCGGGTAGCGGGAGGCGCTTGTAATGATCCATTGAAAGGGGTATCGGAGCTGGGCACGTGTCGGCACGTGACGGGAGATGGGGGACCTCCACCACGCCAGACACGGGATTGTCTGTCCTCAGATCTGCCGGTGTGTTGGTCACCCATCTCTCGTCATGGCTCTCGCAGTCCCGGACGACATCTTTCCGCAACTTGACAAGGCGAATTATGTCAAATTCCATTGTGCCAATGTCAAATAAGTTCACAACAAATGGCATGAAGAGGATCAACTATGTCATCAATATAAAACATTGCCTTATCAAGTGATTTAGCTTATTCTCCTCTTCTGCATACTTCTAAGTAGCTGATATACGAATATGAAGCAAGAAAACACCCTTTAAAGTGTATTACCCAGGATTCAAGTAACATATAACAGCCATTTGATATCTTACTTTGAATATATTTTTGTTTTAAGAGAGGATTATCTGGAATTCGTTCTTGGTAGTTACAGAATTAAATACTAATTTTTAACCAAAAAAGTTTTTATTTTAGCCCAAGTTTCTTGGGTTTTCCCAAGTTTTTGTGGTTTTTGAAGTGCAAAGTCTCTCCCCATCACCCTATTTGCCCTGATGAAAGCCTGCATTTCAGGCAGAAACTTTGACTAAAATAAAAACACTTTTGGTTACAAATTAGTTTTTAATTCTTCAACTGATAATATTAATAATTCTTTTTAAGTCCAAATTCCTGAATTTTTTTTTTTTTTTACATTAACCAGTAATAACCATGAAGGGAGTGNATATATATAACAGAAAAATAATTAGACATTCTTATACACCATTTTTCCCTTTCTCTCATGTTTTAAGTAACGATTTCTTCCTTTGTAAAAACAATGCATATATTAATCATATTGAAACATTATATATGTTTCTGAGTCTCTCATTTAGCCTTAAAGGTAAAGAACTAATTAAGTCTTAAACACAATAAAACTTAATTAAGAACATATTTAGGATATCTTTGCGGAGAAATTTTTATTGTATCTTTATGTAATAAGTTTTAATACTTTCCTTAGTCTTATATAAAACCTCTTAAAATTAATAAGAAAATAAGAAAATTTACAAATCAAAAAACCTTCGATTTATTTATTAAGATGATTAGTAATTTTAAATATTTGTATTGTTTTATAAATTTTACTTGTTACAGTTATGCTTTCATTAAAAAAACTAGATATAAATAAGAGTAAAATGAGGAAATTTAAATTAAAAGCTGAATAGAACAATGAATGTTCACTAAAGCTAGCTCTAGACTGACCAGGAACGAAGAGTGGGGGAAGCACACGCCAATCGTAGCGATATTTTAATTATTTTCATTAATAAGCGTTAATGTGAGAAATTCATAGAACATAAACGCTAGAAAATTACATGATACATCTATAATGTCCGATAAAATTTTTCATAACTCAATTAACAACAGAGATAAAACGATTTTAAATTCTACTCTCCCTCAAAACTCCTCTCCCCTCCCCTAATCCTATTCGAACGAAAAATGAATTCCTTTAAGATTTTGCAGTGAAAGTCTTAATATTGAATTCGATTTCTATATTTTGAAAACAAGCGGACCCACCCAACACTCGAAATTACAGTATATATTTCTTAATGTACTTCTTTTTAAAAAAACATTGTATTGTATTTAAAATTACATTTTACACTTATTTTATTCTTAACATGTTTTCGTAACGCTAAAATTAATGAAGATATTAAGAGTTTAAAGTTTGGTCTTCCACTAATCCCCCCCCCCCTGCTCCGACCGATTTCAGTAATTAACGAAAGTATTAATCCACGGTTTGAAAACAAAAAATAGGGACAAATTCGTCCAGATTTATTTAAACTATTTTTAGTGCAAGGGAACAGAATAAAAAGTCTAGCCTCCGAGGCCGACGAATATATCGTCTTATGCTCAGAGGAGCTGACATTGTCAAATTAATGATAATAGTAGTAAAAGCATTAGTTAATGAAATGAAAATTTGATCTGTCTGAAATAAAGGGGCACTATGAAGAAGAACATATAAATATTAAAACATAAAAGAAATACATATAGAATATACTAGGATACTAAGCAAATNAAAATTTACGTGGGATAATACGCCACAACTAAATTAATATTTATATATAAATTTAATGGGCCGTTGGACTATATTTTTACCTTCTCCAATGTAGGTTCGATAAAACCCGTTGATATTTTTCAACAGTCAACACCTCGGACCAACGGAAATAGTTAGGACTACGGGAAGTTTGCTAAAATAATAAACGACCAAGTTAAAAATAAAAAAGATTTGGAAATATGAGAGATCAGATTTAGAGAGCCACTAAATAATACTTTTATATAACAATCGGAATTGAAAGTTTCAAATTTCAAATTTGAAATTCACAAAAAAAAAAAAACTTAAGAAATTCCACACATTTTTGGTTTGAAAA
Organism: Oncopeltus fasciatus; assembly: GCA_000696205.2. NCBI lineage: Eukaryota > Metazoa > Arthropoda > Insecta > Hemiptera > Lygaeidae > Oncopeltus > Oncopeltus fasciatus. The sequence goes on along the minus strand of KZ808097.1, from coordinate 178,609 downwards.
GGTCAAACAAAATAAATAAAAATATTTTTAAAGAAAGTATATGAGTTTATCCCTCCGTTTTAAAATTTTGTATTCAGCAAGGACATCCAAGGATTTTGAAGTAATTCCTTACAATCTGGTAGTTGTAGATTGTTTAGTATATGTATGGTGTACTGTATTGTACGTGCTTACTTGGTCACCAGACTATTTACCTGCTCCAATTTCATGGCTGGGAAAATAAAAATTTATTTTGGTTTCTAAAACGTTCAATTCAAAAATTCAAATACGTTTTGTCGTGAAAAATGTGTTCTTTAACCATAAAGAAAAAATTTGATAAAATATTTGTAGAAGTAAGGAGTAAGTGCTGCTAGTGTGAGCAATATACTCATAAAGAATCGGTTTATTTATAAGAATTTTACTTAAATGTAGAAAGTCGGGCATAATCAAACCAACAACAAAAAAAAAAAACTGTTAAGAATATAATAAAAGTAACAAACTCCAGATAACTGTTTATTGTCGTTTTCATGAATGTATCGCTTGATTAAATAGGATAGGATTTATTAAATACTTACTTCGAAGGAACTAAGTAAAATAAATTAGCACAATTTCGCCAGGACGAGAGCCATGATTGATTATCAGAAGGAGAAAGGACTAAGAGGACGAGAGTCCAGGGAGGAAGAGGACAAAGAAGGAGCGAGAGCAACCCCTCCGGACATATTGTAAGGGCGGTGCCACCCTCTCGTGAAATTTATATTGCCACGAAGCCTACCCCCGGGGAGCGTGGAAATCGAATTCCGTCCGTCAGTCAATCGAGTTACGATTCTCGAGGGGGGAGGGGACATCTCTTCTAACTCTATTGGAAAAGGGTTCTCTACCCCATTTTGTCATTGGCTACTAACTCGCAGGCGATTTACCATAAGTAAAAGGCAATCATATCTGACTTTCAATTCCTCGGCTGGGGACAAATCGACTTTCGAAGGATTCAAAATAAGAAAGAGCAATAAAGCATGAGTCACGAAAGAATTATTAGGTTAACGCGAACAATGAAACAGATATTTTTCTCTTGAGATATTTAAAAAAACACAACAAAAAAACTACTTCAGGTATTATTAGGGTTATCAAACAATATCCAATACCTCGCACTCAATATATATTTTCTCTAATGCTCTGGAGCACTTTCGGAATCAGTGACTACATCTTCGGAGATCAGTCACCTGATAATGAGAGCTCTTGTCTTGGTAGCTCTCATGATGACTGAGCTCCGAAGATGGAATCACTGGTTCTAAAAGCGCTCAGCAATAAGAGAGAAATATATAAAATGCGAGCAATTGAATATTGTTTCATACCCTATTTATCACCAACTTCGCTAACAGGGCAAATAAAAGAATAAGTGACTATTATTTTTATTCTATAAAAATATATGACAGAACTGACAACTCTGATTGTGTTGAAAACGAATGATCTTGAATGAAAATTCCATGAATTATCTTTCTATTCTCACAGCATATACAGTACGAATTGTAAATATTAATTTAGTTGTGGTTTATTATCCCACTTAAATTTTAAACAATTAATGAGAGGGAATAGAATAAAACATCTATCTGTCCCAGCCAGGACTCGAACCTGGATCTCCTGCTTTCCTGGCCGGTATGCTTCGATTGGAAGCATGGAAGCACGCCGGCCCGGAAAGCAGGAGATCCAGGTTCGAGTCCTGGCTGGGACAGATATTACGAATTGTAATTTCCAAGGGGAACTTAAATATGTATGATAAACTACACATGAAAACAAACCCGATTGAATTTCAGCCAAGTTATCACACATTCTAACAGAATTATCTTGTAGAAGAATTCCTAAGATCAGTAATTTATGTATGTGAAGTAGTTTTTAAAAAAAACTCAAAGAAAAATATTTAATACTAAATTATTTAATATTAACTAGAGGCAAATACATGTGTTCATTAATATATATGTAATGTTTATACTAATTTATTATGAATTAGCATAAATAAGGAGATATAATTAATTCGTGTAGTTTATTGTGAAATTATTTTATTATATGTTAAGTTGAAAAAAAAACTCTTTATTTTTTATTTATTTATTTTTTTTAATAAAAAACTCAGAGAAAACCTGGCTCAGACTCTCAGATAACTTGTGACGCAAAAGTAAGATTCACCAATACATGCCTACTTTAAATATAAGATTTTTTTTAGTTGGGAGTGGTTGAAGCCAGCTAAATTCCATCGATGTCTAACAGAAAATATTTAATGAAGCGATCTTCTCGAATTGCAGGCAAAGGAAATTGGGTCCTACCGAGAAAAAGCCTTCGTTACAAACCCCCCTCCATTTCTCTTCCTCGCTCAAAGCATTTGATCCTCAATGGAAGTCGGCTAATTGCCCTCTTTTCTTATGCGAATTTTCTCTTTTATTTTTTAATATAAAAACACAGGAAAGACTAAAGACTAAAGATAAATAAAAAGCTAAACAATGAATTTAAAAAAAAAAGAAGGGTTTAATGAAAAAAATAAACAAATTCTAATTGATAAATAAATATTATCATTAAAAAGTCAGGTAGAAATAATATATACTTCCTTTGAAGTTAATGATATTTTAATGCATGTTGAGTTTATTAGTACTTCATTATATTCAATAAATAACTGTTTTAATAAGAAAGTTTTGAGAATGGTGTCATTGGTCACCTTCTCTCCTCATGTGATTGATATTGAATGTCATTTTTTTTTAAATTCATTGTGGTGATCAAATTACAAAATGTTTTAATTTAACAGAATGTAATAAATAAATAAAAGTTTAATAAAAATATAAAAAAAAAAAATAAGAAAGATTTCTAAAAATCACCCTCCATTCTATAATGTATAATTTCCGTTCGGAATGACGTTAATGTTAAATAGCACTTTGAGTTTAGTACTTTGGCAGTGATTAGTTAGTAATCTAAAAGAGACAGTCAAAAACGGTTTTACGGAATAAAAAAACAATTATAAATTGAATTATTTGTGATGATAGTAAAGTTTATGACAATTAGGATTATGAAATAACAATCAATTTGTCGGGCATTTTATATATTTTATTTGCTGAACGCTTTAAGAGCTATTGATTCCATCATTGGAGCTCAGTCGCCTTTGTATGTTTGGTTTCTCTATTTTTATATTTACGGACACCAGAGAACAATAAATCGTACAATTTTGAATTGCCCTTACTTCTGGATGGTGTTTTATGATAGATCTAAGAAACTTTTACAAGTTTTTGTAATTTTTCAATTTTTTTTTTCAAAGGTCATATCAACGTAAATAGTTAGGTTTCCTTGGGTGAAATTTAAAAAACATATTTTTCCCAAATATGGTTCACTTTTTTCGGATTTGCAGTTCTTAACTGCAGCAGAGATTATGACATAGCTTCTTAAACATGCTTTAGACATTAGGATACATGAAGCAATAATTGTATCTCATCTCCAAAAATATGTTATATGGACTACTATAGTTATTACAATACATTATAGGACTAAACATTATTATTATATTTTATAGTGACTATTTAAAAAAAATTACGAATTAAAAAAATTAAAAATAAAATATTCGTAAGCCATAATCTAGATATAGTAGACTTTTATACAATTTATGAGAGGGAATAGAATAAAAAAAAATCTATCTGTCCCAGCCTGGACTCGAACCTGGATCTCCTGCTTTCCGAGCCGGAATGTTTTCATTACACTACCGAGACGAGCTAGATAACTTATTAAATTCCCAACACGCATTGTCTAGCTATTTCTTGACTCTCGTTATTTACTTTTTTAATTTTCATTTATAAATATTAATTTAGTGGTGGTTTATTTTCCCACGTAAATTTTAAACAATTAATGCGAGGGAATAAAATAAAAAAATTATATGTCCCAGACTGGACTCGAACCTGGATCTTCTGCTTTCCGGGCCGGAATGTTTCCATTACACCACCGGGACAAGCTAGATAACTTATTAAATTCCCGCCACACTAGCGAGGGCCTAACCCACGAGAAAGACGAATACATCGTCTTATGCTCAAAGGAGCTGACATTGTCTAGCTATTTATCGACTCTCGGTATTTATTTTTTTATTCTATTCCCTCTCATAAATTGTTTAAAATTTACGTGGGTGAATAAACCCCAACCAAATTAATATTTATAAAGTAGACTTTTATTTTTCCACCAAAAGCAAATCACAATAGTGTAGGCCTCTTGTTCCAACACAGTTGAGGGACTCCAGTAGATGTACTTGGTACAACTTGAAGCCCTCGAATGCCGCATAACCAAAACTAACCCAGTCGGTAGGGCCGTAGGTCTACCAAAGGGAGAACAGCATCACAGGTAAAGGGCAAATGTCGGAGGGAGGGAATTTTCACGGTGGGGTGATTGGAGTGAAAAGACACCCCTAATCATAGGCCTCCACCCCTCCCTTCCTACTTAGTCAACAGCTCAGCTCCTGGGAGCAGCCACTCAGAAGTAATCGCATTTAATGGATTTTTCTTTGTGGGTGTGAAAGTTTAGAGGGTTCTACCTCAATTCCACCCTTACTGAAAGAAAATTGTCATTATATTATATTCACAATTTATTTTTCAATGGTCATGGTCATCAAAATATTTATTATATAATAATATAAAACATTCTAATTAAATTATATAACAATCTAAAATGGATATTTCAATTAAGGCTGAAATTTTTATGATCGGAAAAAAGGGATAATGAAGTCTTAATATATAATAAACTTTCGAAAAACACGCAATAAAAAAGAAATCACAGAATTAAATGTAATTAAAAGAGTTGGAGAGCAATTATTTTTTTAAGCTAGATTAGTCAAATTCGATTTGTAATAAGTAAAATAAAACAATTAATGAGAGGGAATAGAATAATTGTTTAAAATTTACGTGGGATAAAAAACCACAACCAAATAAAATATTTATAAAGTAAAATAACACCATGTACTGGGGAGATAGCTTAAAGAAATATCATATGGAGTAATAATTATAATTTTTTTTTATTTTTAGTATTATGAAAAACAAATATTAAATTCAGTAAGTGCGGGGAGATGAAGAGATTATCGAAGCTACCTCGGTGGTGTAGAGGTCAGCGCGCCTACCCCGAAAGTAGGAGACCCGGGTTCAATTCCCGGCTGTAGTAGTAAGATATTTTTTTTTCTGGCTTCCTGTACATTTCTTGTAAAAAAATTCAGTAAAACTTCAATCAAAAACTATTGTTAAGAAGATATTTATGAATGTAAACTCAAGAGTTAGGCGGGTTTCCTTATTATTAAAAAAAAAAGAAACGAAATTCGCTATTTAGGCTTTCTATTGCATATCAAAGAAGATACAATTTTTTGGCTGAAATCAAAGATATCAGAGGGGGAAGAGACCTAGTTGAATTGTTGGATTTTTATGGTGTTTTTATAAAAATTTAGGGAACATAAAACGAAAGATTTATGATTCTTATGCTTATTTCTGAAACTTTTTTTTTTTTATTATTATTATTTTTTTTTTTATTGGCGCACTAACTAGATAATATCCAAGAATGTAACTGTGAACGTAGAGGCCTTCTCCTTCTCATCCCTTCTGAAATGTCTAGAGCCACTAGCTTTAGTAACCTCACCGGGGCTCTTCGATCGACATCAGTCGTTAACGCTCAGTGATCTTAGCTGCATAAGCTAATAACAATTTTGTAAGCATATTACAAAAATTAAGCAGCAAGGCAAAAAAAAAAATGCAATGTAAGAGATTGATACCTATATCCATGAATGAAAATTATTTTCGTAAATACCTATTTATGTTTTACCAATTCCATTGAATAGGATTATCACTTTTCAACTGCCCTGAAATATGATATTTAAGTAGTTCAATAAAAATTAGCTTTGCATTTTTTTTTTTTTAGCCACCTTTTCAACCACTTGGAGTCATGGAGGGGGGGGGGGGCTTATCTACAGGTTGCCAACCATATTCTAAACATCCATGGCTCAACACTAGTTTTTATTTGTAGATAAAATAAAGGGTGGGATTCGAACCCGCAGCGCTAGGATTCATAGAACCAAACGAGCTACTCTTCCACTCCCATCTCTTTTATTGCTGAAGCTGTGACTGAACATTTATAAGTCCAAATATAATATAAATTCAGCAGATAAGTAAACTTGTTTACCATTTTTCAATCTGAGCCTTTTAGATTTATCAATTCCCTACAGATTATTTAATGAATGTAATCATAAACCTTGAATGACTAAGAACTTGGGGATCGTGCACAGTAGTTCTATTGTGTCGGCTATGTAAGGCCGAGGAACAGCTGAGTCCTAACCCTTGTTCCAGAGAATTGCCGACGTCCCCATTCCATGGAGTGTACCTCGTCTTGTCGGACAAGAACTATCGATAGTTCGATTCATTCATCACATCTTTGGCGCCTCCCCTCTTACGCACAATGCGACTCCTTTATATCTCTGCCATCGCTCTTCATTTATGGACTTCGTCGTTCGTCATATAGGAACTACGTAATCTAAGCAGATTTTCCATTTTCCCGTTAAAATGGACACAAATGAGAATAATTGTCGAGACTACAAATAATTATCCTGAGAGTGCCAGGATTTACTTCAAAAAGAAAGACCAAAATTCGTATACTGACCGTAGAGAAAGAGTGTGGGTAAGTAATCTGCAATCGTTGTTATATAATTAAATATCTCCCTTAATAAACGTTTTTCGTATTAGTGCTATGGAACATAAATTTAGATTTAATTTTTATTTTGCACCAATTATGATCTAAAAAGCTTTTGTCAGTTTAAAAAACAAAAATAAAATTTTTTATGATAACAACATTATTATTATTTTTTTTCTCTTAACCACCATCCACTGAACTTAATTAAACGAAAAATAAATTCATTGATCAGTTTGCAATGAAAAACCTAAATACTAAATTTGGTTTATATATTTGAAAATAAAGTAAGAGGTCTTGTCCAATAATATAAATAAATAAAGTTTATTCTTATCTTCATTAATATCTTAATATCCCTTTTGTTTCACTATCTAATTTCTTCCCGCTTCAGCCTTTTCCACAGTAAACTGCCATACCATCCTAATCCACTAGCACAGACCATGTCTTCCAATTCCAACCCCTATAACCCTCCCCGCCGACTCAAACGAAGATGGCCCCGTGTCCTCCTGGGGACATAGTCTGTAAATTCTCTTGCCATTGCAATTTTTTTTTTTTCTTTTTTTTAGTTAATTGTAATCATATTACAAAATGTTATCATATTAACAGAATTTAATAAATGAATAAAGGTCGGGAAAAAATCTCCATTATTATGGATTT
>KZ808097.1:142374-171275 GCA_000696205.2 Oncopeltus fasciatus | reverse complement strand
ATATATATATGTATGTTTGCTCTAGCATCAGCACTTTTTTTTTTTTTTCTTTTTTTTTCCAAACCATTAGAGATCGTTAATGGTCGAAATAGCCGATACAGAAAGGTGTTTTAGAGAGAGACCAAATATTTTATAATGCCGTTATTTTAATGTTAGGAAATAAGAGTAAGGAGAGTTAGTAATTAAAACTCATACATCTGTACGAAAATCTATATTATAGCAAGTATTCAAGAGTGTAACTATGATTATTGAGAGGGTCCATTAATTTTATGATAAAGAATTTCAATTCGGTATAAAAGCATATTTTTCCATAACTTTAAATGAGTTAATGAGAAGTTATTATTTTTACATTAAAAGATTTCCAAATTTACATAAAATTGGAAAAAAGTAAGAATAGTCTTAATTAAAGGTTCTTATCTTTTTAATCGCTTTTTCCATTGGAAATTTAGGTTTCGCCATTTTCAAGCTTATGCTAATTAGCCCTAAAAAACAAGCGAAAAAACGAAAAATAATTGAAGTAAAAGTTAAAGGCATATAAAATTTAGAGAGATATGGGCAGCTGATAAGAGGTCTGCGGGTGACACGCGAGCTCTGGAGTGGAGGGGAGAGGCGAGTACGGCTCTCCGGGTTAGAGAAAGTTCCTCTCGCCGAGTCGTTCACTGGAAGAGTCGGTTCCCGGCAGAGGGGGAACAGTTCACCCCAGCAATCCGGCGGCAGCTCTCACGAACCACTACACGTTTTCGGCTCGGCCTGTACAGGCCTCCTCCCATTGGCTTCCAGGGTAGGCGTCATGGGGTGGTTCTGAAGAGATGAGGGGGGGGGGGATGAGAGTCGATTTATTCACGGCTGACTATATCCTTTATGTAGCCATAAATTGAATACAAATAATGCTCTTTGGCAAACATATTTCCATACTAAAAATATAATAGACAAGACATCCATTCGACCAACTCCAAAGAATAAAGATGTTGTTTTTTTTAAAGAAAAGCTGGAAGAAATGTAAAAGTATTAAAATAATTATATTAATGATAATAGTAGTAAAAGCATTAGTTAATGAAATGAAAATTTGATCTGTCTGAAATAAAGGGGCACTATGAAGAAGAACATATAAATATTAAAACATAAAAGAAATACATATAGAATATACTAGGATACTAAGCAAATAGAAAAATTTATTTAAAACTTACCAGACTACATTTCAACAAAAAAAAAAAAATTAACAAGTCTCTTAAAACAAAGACTTTACTATAAAAATATTATTTATGATTAACCTTACTCTAATATGGCATATTATTTAGTTCATTTATTCCAATTAAGTACAAAACAGTCTACATTATGAAGTAATATAACTTGAAATTTAAATAATTAAACACAATTACGCTAATAAGTGATGCATCGAGCCGCTGAAAAATGGCTATCAGCAGAGGAAGTTAAGTTTCAGGTCCAGCTGTCTATCGTACAAAAATATAACTTCATCACGAGGAAGAAACATAAAATATTTCATAGAATAAAATGAATGCAAACTATAGACCACCGGCACTAGGAGCTGAGCAGTCAGAGAGCTTATCTTATCTCACCTTGTGTAGCAGCGGTCTTGGCTGGGAAATACGAACCTCTTTGGCCTGACATCCCTCACAGTGCCATAGACAGTTACCTCACGTACAGAAACCTCTTCATAGACTTACCTGTATCCGCTGAAAGACTCAAGATATAGCCCAGAGGCAGACATTAAGATTAATTACCATGCTATTAAAGAATAGCTAGCATCTCAATAATATATTTAAAGAATATCAAAACAAGCATTTTTTTTATAGCAAATAATATATTGATACAGAACCCAAAACAGAAAAATACAAAGTCTAAAAAGGAATTTGTACAACAAAATAATTTTATATTGTGCAAAACTAGAAACTGATTAAGAAACACAAGAAAAAATTATTCTATAATACAAATTGAAAGCATAGTCTTAAGTTAGATGTCTTAATAACAATACAAGTGATAATTAAAGAGTAAAAAAAAAAAAATATATAAACATTTGAAGGGATAAAACAACCTGGATTGTGTGAATATAAATTTATAAAGGAAGAGCTAGTAAATAACACAAGAAAGCAAACAAAAAACATGCAGCAGGAATCTTATAATTAAGCCATAACATAACTCAAGGAAGAAAATTGTTAGGCATAAATTGGGGAAGCATGGGGTGGGGGAATCAAAAGAAACGAGTGGTGGGGGGAAATAAGGTGGGGAAGGGAGTCAGCAGAAATAGATGCAGGGGCAAGAACCAAATGGGAGGGGGGAGTAAGGGTTGAGAAAGAGAATAGGAGGGGGAAGGGGAAGGATAGGAAGACGAAGAGAGAGAGAGAGGGGTAGGGTGGGAGATGTAGAGTGCGTGCGCATCTCGCATTACCTTGGTGATTAGGGGGGGGGGGGTTAATAAACAATCAACTCTCCAATAACATAAACATATAATGTACATAAAACTCAACCAGTACGAGAAATGTATAAACCCATGCAGTGAAATTAACAATACCCGCTCATGCAAAAGAAATAACCTCAATATACGACCATTAATGATAATTAAAATTATTTTTGTCGTACCTGTAATTGGCAATCCACAAAATCCAGGAATATACTGCTCAGTCCAAAATCGTATTATCCCAAGGTAAAAGGAGTCACAGGACACTACGGATTCGAAATATGGCGCAATTAGGAGACGAACATCGCGCGAGCTGGGGTGAACTGACCAAGTCGCCCGACGAGAGGCAGGACGAGACTGAGGTGCGCGCGGAGGGAGGGTATCGAGCCGAGGGGTTGCGCATGCGCGGCTGGCCGGCCAACGAGAAGAGGCCACGTCACTGCCCCCTCCCCCTCCAGCCGCCTCCGCTCTGCAAATGAAAGATTACAGTTATTAAGGCTGATGGGGGAAAGGTCTCTAGAGAAGTTCCACACCATTTCCTGGAGAACATGTATCCAGGCGATAACCAGAAGGGGCCTTGTATCTCCTCACTCCTCATGGTCATCCCTCACCACCCGACATCAATCCACAAAACCAGCATGAAATAGCTCCTGTACCATTAAAACTCCTGATTTTATATAATGATATTAGAAGTGGTATGTAATCCCATATTAAACATTATACCAGAAATGCAAAGGGAGCCAGAAGAAAATCGTACTACCTCAGCCAGGAATCGAACCCGGGAATCTCCTACTATCCGGGTAGGCATGGTAGACCTCTACACCATCGAGGCATGTCAGATAATCTCTCCAATTCCCTACACTTTACTCCGAGTCTAAACCACCAAGTAAGACGAGTATATCATCTTATGCTCAAAGCAGCTAACATTGTTGGCTAGACTTTCTTGTTTAGACTTTATTGTTAGACTCTCGTTTTTTCCCAATATTTCTCTCTTTTAAATGATATTAGTTGTGGTATGTAATCTCATGTTAAATTTCATACAAGAAATGGAAAGGGAGCCATAAAAAAATCTTGCTACCTCAGCCGGGACTCGAACCCGGAAATCACCTACTATCCGGGTAGGCGCGTTAGACCTCTACACCATCGAGGCTGTTTAGATAATCTCTCTAATTCCCCGCACTTTACTCCAAGCCTAAACCACCATTTAAGACGAGTTTATCATCTTATACTCGAAGGAGCAACATTGTCGACTAGACTCCCTTGTTTAGACTTTATTGTTAGACTCACGTTTTTTTTCTCAATATTTCTTTTTAAATAATGATATTAGTTGTGGTATGTAATCTCATGTTAAATTTTATACAAGAAATGCAAAGTGAGCTAGAGAAAATCTCAGCCGGGACTCGAACCCGGGACTCCTGCTTCCCGGACAAGTATGATGGCTTCTAGAACACCTAGGTAAGCTAGATAATTTCATCTAGTTTTTCTCTACTCCCGCACTCTACTGGGAGTCTACACCCCGAGTAAGACAAATATATCGTCTTATATTCGAAGGAGCTAACATTGTCGGCTATTTGTTAGAATCTCGTTTTGTTTTTTTTCAGATATTTATTTTTTAAATAATTGTATTAATTGTGGTTCATTAGTCCATGTTAAATTTTATACAAGAAATGCAAAGGGAACCAGAAAAAAATCTAACTACCTCTGCCGGGAAACGAACCCGAGTCTCTTGCTTTCAGGGCAAGTATGCTTACCACTGCACAGCCGAGAGAGATCCCGGTTGAGGTAGTATTAATTTTTTTTTCTGGCTCCCTTTGCATTTCTTCTTTCAAACCCCTTAGTTTCGAAGTATATTTTTGCTTCTTTTTATTAATTAAAACTTTGTTGATGCAGTGAAATTGAACAACCAAGCATAGTCTTGACAAAATCTTTCTCCTTAGTGGGGATGCAAAGAATCGCGAAATAGACATTTCCAGTCAGTTGCTTAATCTCTGAGTTGTTAGTATTTTCATCTGGAAGTATTTTTATGACATTTTCAAATGTTACTAATATGATATTTAGGAAATGTGAATGAAAGAAAATTCATTTCAACAATTTTTAGTGCAAGGGAACAGAATAAAAAATCTAACTGTCCCAGCCAGGGATCTCCTGACTCGAACCTGGATCTCCTGCTATCCGGACCGGTGCATTTACCATTTACGCTACCAGGAGAAGTTATTAAATTCCCCGCACTAGTGACGAGAGTCTAACCTCCGAGGCCGACGAATATATCGTCTTATGCTCAGAGGAGCTGACATTGTCAAGCTGTTTAAATGACTCTCGTTATTTACATTTTTAATTTTAATTTTCCAAATATAATTTTCTTTTGTGGTATATAATCCCACGTAAATTTACACCATTTTTAGTGGAAGGGAACAGAACAAAAAATCTAACTGTCCCAGCCAGGACTCGAACCTGAATCTCCTGCTATCCGGGCAGGTACGTTTTCCATTTACCCTACCAAGACAAATCTGATAAGTTATTAAATTCCCCGCACTAGTGGGATTTTACGTGGTATTAAATACCACAAAAAAATAATATTTAGAAAATTCATTTCGGTTTCGTAGAGTCTGAGTAATTGTCATACTTCTGCCACAAAGTATGGATAGCGTTTAGTCGTTGTTATATTGTATATTTAATTTTTTTAAATTTATTTATAGTGTTAGCCTATGGGGCAATCTATAGGTTGCCATTCTATTCTAAACACCCATGGCCCAGGACAAACTCTTATTCATAAATGAAAGATTGTCCTAAGCGGGATTTGAACCCGGAGCGTCAGGATTGCGAGACCCGTACGGATCCCCTGAACTACCGTGACGCCCCCAAATATTTAGTTATTTATTAACGCTATTTAGTTAAATTCTCTAGTGCTAGTGATCATTTTCAGAGAGATGCGCTAGATTATCGTTTGGCATGTTATATATTATGACGTGGCTCTTATGTAAAACACAGATGATATTAGAAACGAAGGAAATGAGAAGATTCTAAGATGATTTTAGTTGGGGTTCGGTCAAGGTAGATCCAAAAACACAAATTTGAAAAATGTATTTTTTAATCTGAGTCAGAACAGTCATGAAAATGTGAACTTAGGGACAGGACGTCCTCTCTCATCTTCATGATAGCCCTGAAGATGGCTTACAATGTAAGTCAAAACGTTGGCAGATAATCCTTTATTAAAAAATCATTTTTCAAATTTGTGTTTTTGGATCTACCTTGACCGAACCCCAACTAAAATCATCTTAGAATAATATCTACGGTCAACAAACTCTCCTTTTGAAATGAGAAGAAATGCGTTGCAACTTTCGGATCTCTGTATGTGTTATTCATTCACTGCTTAATCACGACAGCCATATGTATTCCTGTTGTACATAATCCACGTAGTTTTGGTAAGTTAACAGCTTTCACAGTCATCTGTCATGGTGGTGTCAGCCATTTTTTTCTACGGCTCCCAATTGAAAACTAACAACACCATTCTGTTGTTTGATTCCTCAAATTATTAATTAACAAATAACACCAAGCTGACAAGTCGCTATTGATGATTCATTCATATTCATAGTAACATTTTATGGTAAATTTCTGTTTAAATGCTATTCTTATTCCAGCTGATTTTGATAAACTATTGTTTTCTTACACAATTCCACAAAATCAAAGATAATATTCTCTCATGATATTAATTTTTTTTTATCTGAAAAGGGTATTACTATTGATTATTATTATTTCAGTATATTTTAAGAAAATATTATAATTTGTAAAAATTTTGAATTGTACTTTATAAGCCCCCTTAGTTAGTACTCTCCAGTATCGCCCTGGCTGTCGCAGTAGACTTAACTCACACAAAAGCTCCTAAGGATTAACGAGGCTCAGACAGGCAGGGCATTATTTTCTATTACTCTCCCCATTGGCCAGTTCAAATTTACTTTATTTTATTATATTTCATTTTTATATCATCTTATTTTATATTTAAATTCTTCTATTGATAAAATGTATGTAAATGTGGAGGTGAAAACAAACCACCAGATTTATTTTCATTGTTCAATGAGGAGCAGAAGTTTTCAACAAAATACGTTCATATCTCTCCAGGGTAATGTTGATAAAAAAATGTCAAGCATTTTTTAAAATTCCAAAATACTTTTTTAATTCTTCAGCTCCCAAGACCGAATTCTTGACAATTTCTCCTGGTAAAAAATATTTAATTCTTACAGACTGTTCGCGGTCAGTAAATTTATTAAAAGTTATGTCCCTAAAGGGAGTGTATGTACAGTCTTTGAGCTCACATACCATTGGGTTATTCAAAAGGCTTAATTACTAGTTTTCAGCTGATGAAACTGTAGTGAAAATGAAATTCAGTATAAACTTATTGAAAAAAAGTGTAGTTAAGGTTAAAAGGATTTTTAAAAAGATTAGAGAAAACAAAATATGAACTACTAACCTTATTCTTACTTTCTAAGACTCTAAATTACCTGAATATGTAAAATTTTATTTTATTAGAGTTAATGTACTTCTCTATGAGCCCCTTCCCGTATATTGGTACAATAATCATAAGAATTTACCTAACAGCGGGAAATGCAATATTAACTAGCGTGGATAATCTGGGAAAATAAAATACTGTGGCATTATTTGCAGTATAAAATAGAAATGTTTAAATTACGGGAGATAAGAGTTTTTCCAGTTTATATTAGAGAAAAGGAAATTTTATAGATAAGGACAAATAACAAAGTTGCATACTGACAAGCAGAGATAATTTACAAACAAATATATTTCATCAATGATCATTTTACTTTATGTACAACTTACTCAGAAACTGCCATGTCTAGTAAACAATCTGATTCACTCTCATCTCATATCCGAAAATTAGCTGAAGATATTTTTATATTGACAAATTACGAAAACGAGTATAAAATAACACTTTTTAGTGCAAGGGAACAGAATAAATAATCTAACTGTCCCAGCCAAGACGCGAACCTGCACCGGCCCGGATAGCAGGAGATCCAGGTTCGCGTCCTGGCTGGGACAGTTAGGTTTTTTATTCTATTCCCTTGCACTAAAATTGTTAAAATTTACATGGGATTATATGCCACAAAAAAAAAAAATGATGTTTATAAAATTAAAATTTAAAAAAGTATATAACGAGAAAAATTTTATTCTTTAAAAAGTTATTAGTAGTTTGTTGTCAACAGTCGATGTTGTCTGTTGGGGTGGGGGGCATTATAACTAAATTGAAAAACAATTGCATTAAACAGGGGATTCGAACTAGACAGTAACAATGAATGATGGGTCTCAAGAAGTTTTAAGCCTGCCAGAATATTGAATTAGGATTGAAGGGGAATTTAAAGAAAAATATTCTACATGTCTTTGTTTCTCATAATCACATGTCAGTTGTTAAACTTTGTACAGTATATCAAATTGCGAGATATGACATACATTATTTCGAATGGAGAGTTTTTTGACCGTAGAGATATTTTTTTGTTGGGGTTCGATCTAGATAGATCTAAAAAATACTAATTTTGAAAATAGACAGTTTTTAAATTTGTATATTTTTGGATAGTATATAGTTATATTATGTTATAGTTATTCTTATATTTGTACCTAAAATACAAATTTAAAGTATACTTGTATTTTTTGGATCTACTTGACCGAACCCCAACAAAAAACATCTAATGTGTATTTTTTTTATTTAAAAAGTCATGAATAATGGAATTCTGGCGACACGCCATCCCCTCTCGCCTTCATGATAGCCCTGAAGATGGCTTACAATGTAAGGAGAAATGTTGGCGGATAACAATAAATACACGTTATTTCAAATAATATTTCTCTACATATACCTTGACCGAACACCAACAGAATAAAAATCGTCTAACATACATTATTGTTCATTCATTCTTTGCCCACAAGAATTTAATTTATTTTTTATTTACCATGTATTTCCTTTCTTGTACATAGTTTTGCTCGGTTCTCAATCTTCTAAGTATTTTGATATTAATATTAACATATATTAATTGTCTTGGACTGACAAATTTTTTCTTTAACATCTATCACTAAAAATTACATCAACATCGGAAAATGTTTACTGAAGGCGTAAATAATTTATTTCATTTTTTCACAGAAAAATTCATTTTTCCTTATTTATTACAAAAATATCAACAACAACAATCTATCAATTCCTTCAGAAACATTAATATGACGACATCAATATTACACAAATATATTTTTCTCTTCTGACCTTTCCTTATTGTTCCTTCTTATCAATAACTAACTAACAGGTACTTCAAATAAATAATGTGTCAGCAGATAAGAGCTGAACATATATTTGGGATCCCTCTAAAATGATGTGATGGCTATAACTAACTTTTGTACAGCCTAACTTAACTATTCAGTACGGACCATATATGAAATAAATAAAATAAAATATTTAAAAAAAAAACTATCCGAAATGAATATTTCTTCACTAAAATTACTGTACTTAAGAGGTGTTAGTACTGCATTTTAGAGAATCCTGTTCTTTCTTAATCACTTCTTAACTAAAGTGTCCAGGATGTACTCCTGTAACATCTAGCGAGGTTTGATATGTGTTAAGAGTTCAGTAGTCAGAAGAAGTAGGCTGGTGAGTAGGGGCATAACATGGAATTGCAATAGAAATATGCCATATTTTGAGAAAAGTAAAATTATGACTTTTTGTATTTGTTAAATTTTAAAAAGTAAAAAAAAAGAAGGGAATTTGAATTATATAACAAAATTTGTCTTCCTGCTATTTCCTTGTTGCTCCCAGCATTGAAGGACAAGCAATCGCGAAGATAGCTCTAATTCGTTCTTTATTTCGTAATATTTTGTAACCTTTTAATTGGCTACGGTTTATTGGCCTAAAGACGATGAAAATAATTTTTTTTTCTCTCTAAAACTGACCTATTTGAAAGATCCCCATAAGCATATTTTCTTTTACAAAAAACATAGCATTTGCTTGTTAGTAAAGCCATTCTAGCTCGGAGTGCATTGTACTGTCGTTACCATCAAATGTGAGTACAGTGAATGCACCTACAGATGTTTAGATTGTAACAGTGCATAAGGTTACACTTTTCAACTTCTCCATGGTCATTAATGTTTATTATACTGTAATATATATATAAATGTATGTGTATGTGTGTGTGTATAGAGAAAAGAAAAACAAATTTAAGTTTTTTTTTCATGTTTCTTTTTCATCTTCCGGGAAAGTTAACCTTCACTTTATCCTTTAGGAGTGATTATCTACAACAGACCTGAGTTAATTTAGAGGAATTGTGGAAGAGCGTACTCAAATCTCAGTTCAAATCCCGACTACCCAATAATATAACTAATATACAAATAAATAATTTTGTCATTTATCCTGAAAGAACAGAAAAGATAACAATTTACTGAAAGAATTTACCTTACAATTTAAATTATCAGAGAGTGTAGTGCAAATTCAAAATTAAACTGATGAAAATACGAAAAAATAATTTTAGCATGCCCAAGGATTAGCACTAATTTCATAAATTGAAAATTAACCTCACAAGTATAAATTCAAGAAGAAAACAACTACAAGATGGCTTTTCTCTTTGTAATTGATATACATAAAACTTTGCGATGTTAGCAATGAATCTCCGGTCACTAAGGATCATATCTCCTACAGTTTTTGTATTTTCGCCAAGGCTGTATTCACATTAGATTTAGGCCTAAATTCTAAATTGTTGAAAAAACTTCAAAAGACGTCACTTTTTTTCCTTCGCTTTCAATTTGAACAGTTTCATCTTCTTCCGTTCGAATTTTTCCAAAGAGATCCTTTCATGTTCACACTTCCTCTTCCTGAAATTGTAATGGGACGCCTCGCTCATTATCCTTGACGATCCTGGCTGGGCCGTGTCCTGGAGAAGTGTAGGCACTCTGATATAGTTAAGCTCCAAGAAATCTTCCAGTTTAATTTTTTCTGGTGCGCCCATTTTTTGTGTAAGTGTCTATTTGTTTCATTCTACATGTAAATGTGTGCGAACATAGTAAATTTAAATTCACCCTGGCCATTATTCGATTTTATCGACTTCTATTAGTCATTAGCGATCGCTTCTTCAACGAGTATACCTATATTGGATGGTTATGCTTTTTAAACATGTGGGAAGTATTGATAGACTATTTACCGAATGATAAATTCATGGAAGCTAGCAGAACTATTTTTTTTTTGTAACACTTCATTATTAATAGTATTATTAATGGCATATTAATAGTAGGTGTTTATTTTGTTGGAGTTCTGTCAAAGTAGATCCAAAAAAATACAAATTTAAAAAAATTTGTATTTTTTAATTGTCTCCTTACATTGTAAGCTATCTTCAGGGCTATAATGAAGGCAAGACGGGATGTCGTGGCACTAAGATCACATATTCATGATTGGAAACTACTTTTTAGTGCAAGGGAACAGAATAAAAAATCTAACTGTCCCAGCCAGGACTCGAACCTGGATCTAAATTTAGATTAAACCTTATCTAAATTTACGTGGGATTAAAGACCACAAAATAAATAATATTTATAAAATTGGAAACTACCTTCACCAAACCCCAACAAAATAACATATTAAATATTAATATATTAAATTTCAAAATGCAATGAATATGCTTCTGTAAAATAGTTTATAGAACTTAATAATTTAAATATCAATCAAAATATATTTGGAGATATTTAGTTGACCGTTGGACTTTATGAGGAAGAATTTGTCGGGGATTCGGTCTTGGGTTTTCAAATTGATTTTCAAGGCAGTTATAGGCCTTTTTGTGTTGTAAAAATTTTCGAGATAAGATTTTTTTTTAGCTATTCTAAAACTGTATAGGTTATTAATTGTTTGCAATTACTTTAGCCCTTAGGAAAATTTCGCCGATCATGTTAAATTTATTTTGGTAAAAGGGGGAGAGATTTGATTTTTTAAACCTATCTTTAAATATAATATAAAGTTCTTCAAGTATCGTGTAACATGGGAGAAATTTGTTTTTAGTTCTTGAACAAACCAAAGATTCAGTAGAATTAACGAATATATATGTTTCCTATTTAGGCCCCTGGAAATTTTAGCCTTAGCCGAGGGATTAGTTTGACATCAAAGAATTACTGCGGTAAAGGTTCCTGTCCCACTCTGGGAAGGCTTTTCTCGATACATAAAAGCTTGCCCAGTACCCTGGAGATTTAGATTAGGTTTGCTTCCAGCAGATCCTCCTTGAACCTTAATGAATAAAATGGAAGTTAACAAAAATATACTTGTTTTAAAATAGAGTGATTTAAAATAGAAATATTTTTATTTTTCCACTTTTTTTTTTGCATCTGGAGAATTGGGTTCGGACAGGAGGAGAAACATAAAATACTCCAAAATTATTCGGTAGTTATTGTATTATTGCCGACGTTTCAACTTAACTTGTAAGTCATGATAGCAGATTTTCAATTTTTCATAAAATTTTAAATCATCAATTTTAAATGGAATTCTTAAAATGTACATGGAAAATAACTAAAGTGAATTTTTAAGCGAACGGATTTCACAACTGTTTTTAATTATATATTATGTAAATCTTAGGTTAATATATTAGTGTGTGCAAAATGGTGAAAATATATAATGAACAAAAATGTTAAAAAACCTTCTGCTTACTGGTTATTCCGACCCGACAGAAAATTTATAGAATTTAGATACTTAGTTCATGAAAATATAAAATAAAAATGCTAAATGCGGAAATTCATTTTAAAAAGTCGCGTTATATTTGTTCACGTAGGCTTCCACGGTCCTCAGACATATTTACCAATACTTCATGTGGGGTTCAACCGTGCCTTGGAGTTTTTAGGTGACAAGCTTTCGCACATCGTGTGATGGCTTCTTCAGGGCTGAATGGAGAATGAATTCTCTAGATTTTCCATTCAGCCCTGAAGAAACCATCACACGATGTGCGAAAGCTCGGCACCTAAAAACTCCAAGACACGGTTGAACCCGGAAGAAGTATTGGTAAATAATTTAGTAAGTTTACAATTTTTTTTTTCTCTTTTGGTAGTTTTGTCGGTTTTTTCTCTTCCCCTCCCCTGTCACATACACCAAATGGCTATAATTCGAGCAAAAAACTTATATAAAAAAAAAAAAAAGATTTGGTTCTAGCCATCCGTAATGAATAGACTTCTACAAGAAATCTTCAAGAACGAGTGTCGCTTCTCATTCTCTTTACTTTCCTTTCAGCTCGACAGAACCTCACAGTTTTTTTCAGACTAGCACGTTTTTTTCCTCCCAGAACCAGCCTACCATGCCAAGCTCTCTTTGGGTGGTTACAAAGCGAACAAATTACCTCCTAGGTAAAGAAAGAGATGTCCTCCTGTATATTTTTAAATTAAGAACCATTTCCGTGAAGTTTATCAAGGAGTAAACAATTACTCCAAGAACTAATACTAAAATACTATTTTGTTATAGAATAACAAATAATTATGTATTTTATTTACTCTAAGAGATTTATTTTTTTTTTTTTAACCTCCCTTATCACTACTTAGGGTCGTGGCGGAAGAGGCTATCAAAAGGTTGCCATGGATCTGGACAAGCTTTTGTTTATCGATAAAAGCTTGCCCTGGACGGGATTTGAACCTGCAGCGCCAGGATTGCGAGTCCCGCATGGATCCCATGATCCTCATGACCCATCCGCCACAGAGATTTATGTTAGCATAAACATTATCAAAAATAATTTTTTTTTTACTCAGAATTACAATAATCGACAGTCTCTCCCTTAGGCAGTCACCAAGAACCTAAATGTCTAAAGCACACTGGATTCATCGCTAAAAGTATACTGTAAGCTATTTTATGACCTATTGCGCATATGCTACCTATTGCACAATTAAATGTTAGCCCTTTACTTGAAAGTGATGTTATGGTGCTGCCCTCTATATTTAATGTATTACTTTTTTTTTAAATTTAATAATATGTATTATAGCGTAAACGTATTAACAAAGGATTCCTATCTTTCGCCTTACAGATCTGAATTCCTATGGACGATTTCCAAGTAATATTTTTCAAAATTCTATTTAAAAAAAACTTTATACAACCTTATTATAGATGCGTAGATGATATCATTTCCATTTGTGAGGGTAAACTGAAAGGTTTTTAAATAATATATATTCTAAAATAAAATTCATTAAGGGATGATAAGGGGGGAGGGATTACATTTTCTGGATTTAAAAGCGCGGGTGAAAACAATAGTCCAACCATATCATATTTCCCCTCAGCTGATTACAAGCTAAATGTGTTTCACTGGCTGGTGATTTGCTCTCTCAAAATACTATTGCCACCTTTAGATTATAAATAAAAAAGTATTTACCACTAAATATTTCTAGTACTTAGCACATATTATTGGATATGGTATACAGTATAATTAACACAAATTTATCTAAGAATGCTCCAGCTCAAACTTTCAAACGTTGACTCAAACCCAATGTTGTCGGCCACAAGAAAAGTAATGAACAATACAAATAGAGTTACATACGTAGAGGGAGGCTCACGAAAAATAGTTTGCCAGAAAATCAAGAATGGCTTCAATGTGCCCTACAAATAAGAATTAAATTTTTTTAAATTATTATAAAGAACAATGAACAGTGTGTAGGTTTCAACCTTGCTTCAGCAAGCAGTGGGATGTATTTTACTATCTACGGCCTCTGTCCTTCTATATGCGTAGGGAAAACTGTTAATTAAAACAAATTAATTAAAAAACATTATGCAGTAAATAAATGAACTTAACCCTACCTATTCCTACATATATCTACCACAGACGTAGCAACCTTCAGAGTGAAAGACGAAGACGAAGACGCGTGGAGGGGGGACAGAGACCATTCAAAGATAAGTCTACCGACGAATACATGGGGCTTTAAGTCTTCAGTACCTGTCTGTCAAGTGTTGGGCTCCGGTTATATGGATGTTATATAAGTAATACAGAAATTGTCTATTAAAATAAAATCTGTTTGGAAAAGTAAAAACTATATTTACTGTAGAATTGGGATACTGAAGAATAGAATCTCATCTTGCAACACTCTGTAGTGCCTGATAATGATGTGTTGACTATAAAATTATTAAAATAGGAGAGACGATCTCTATAACATCCATTTTTTGTCATAGAATAAGCTATTAATGTCATTGTTACGAACCATAACGAAACGGCGATAGTGAGATCTGGAGAGATCTCCGAGGGGGGTTCACATCTCAGAGGCAAAAACTAAAATTACATTTATCTATCTTACAAAAACTTCTTATTTTAAGAATAGGGAGGTTTTATTAGTTTTAATAAAAAACTTCCTTTATGGGTGGTTTCATAAGACCATTACAAAATTAATATAAATGTAAAAAATTAAATTAAATTTTATAACAATAATGTTCTATAAAAGTTCTCTTTTCCTTTATTTTTCCCCTTTCCCACCAAAGGGGCAATTTCAGACAATAACTAACTAACCAAAGCTTTTCAAAAATAAGCAAAGGTTTATTTTGGTTTATTTGATATAATAGTTTTAGTTTATTTGATGTACATTGCCACTCTAGCGTCCGAATTTTTTTTATATATCAAATAAACAATAACTAATATATAAACTATTAATATTAGTTTGTCATCTGGAGACACGGCCGAGACTCGATGGAAGGGTTCCTAAAACACTTGAACAACATGCACAAGAACATCCAGTTCACGATGGAACTCGAAAAAGAAGGAAGACTACCGTTCCTGGACGTACTCGTAACAAAGAAGTATCACCTCTTGAGCCACTCATCTACAAGAAACCTACCCACACCGACAGATACCTACATGCCACTTCACACCACCACCCGGCTCAGAAAGAAGGAGTCATCGGTGCTTTACTCCACAGAGCGGAGATACTTTCAGAACCTGCCCAACTGCCGAAAGAAAGAAGACATTTGAAGACCGCCTTCGTGAAAAATGGCTATGACCGCAAAACTACCAACAAGGTCCAGAGAAAGAGAAATAGGCAGCGCAACAGGGAAGAGCGGGAAGCAAAAGAAGAATTCCGAGGACAAGTGACCATCCCCTACGTCAAAGGGACAACGGAGAAGATCGCCCGAATACTCTAAAATCACAAGATAAGAACAACGTTCAGCACGGACAGAAAAATAACAGACATCCTTCCGAAACCTAAGGAAAATCTTGGACTTTGGACTCCAGGAATTTACAAGATTCCCTGCTCCTGCGGAACTTCTTACATCGGTGAAACCGGAAGGATGATAGACACACGCCTCAAAGAACACATCGCAGACATCAAACACGGACGCACGGAGAGGTCAGCTCTAGCAGAACATTTTGCTAATATCTGCCACCACATCAAATTCGAAGACGCTTCAATACTGGCCCGGGAAAGAACTACTATCGACGGACCATCAGAGAAGCCATCGAAATAACCAAGAATCCGAAAAATATCAACAGGGAAGACGGATACAGACTCAGCAAGAACTGGAAACCAGCGCAAATCGACAAGAGGATCCAACCAATCAGTGACCAGCTACCTGACTACTCGAGAGACCAGCCGCCAGAACATAGTATCAAACAATGGGAAGGCAGGCTTCGCCCAAGGACCGGACCGCGCCGGGATTATACACCACCTGGTGTATAAAACATGGTATTTATATACCACCTGGATTTAAAAAAGCTCTCATTCTCTACTGAGCCCTGAAGAAGCCATCACATGATGTGCGAAAGCTCGGCAACTATCAAAAACTTCACACGGTCCAACCCGGAAGAAGAAAAGGTAAATACATCTGACGACCGTCGAAGCCTACGTGAACATACTCAACATTGTCATCTAGTCAACCGATACAATTTAAGTCGAATTACTTTATGCAGAAAATCAAGTATAATAGCAATATAATACAAATGATACATTTAAAAAAAAAAAAATATGAAAATGGATCATAAATTGGACATTTTACAAGGATTAGTTCTACACTTTCTAGTTTGTCAATATTGCTAATCATACATGTTTCTGACAGATCATTTTTATTGAATTCTGATTTATTGAATAAAGATAATGACTGATTCCCGGAAAGTCTGACTGATATGACGGATCTTATAAATGAGGACTGAATGTATTTTTTTCAGAAAAAATGAGATTTTTTGCCGATAGAGTTTATTAAATGAGGTATTCGTTATTTTCGGAGAATCTCGACTAAGAAAAGGATTTTTAGGTTTCTCAAAAAGGTCAGCGCGACCTTTTTCTTTTGAAAAAAAAAAAACTTTTTCTCTGCGCGATGAAACATCCGATTCTTCTATTTAAAAATTCCTTCGGGGCAAACCAGTTACAAATCTTCTAACCACGGTCACCGTGTAAGACAAAAACGCAAAAAAGGCTAATTTTTGGGCTCTCACATTCTGACAAGGCCAATAACATAATCCAGAAATTTGAAATTCTTCTAAGGAGACTAACAACTAGATGTGTACAACCAGACTTAGCTCGGCACAGGTAGAAAGGAGTCGGTCGAGGTAAAAAAGGAAATACGCCATTAATTGGCGCTTAACTGCACTATTTAACAAATCTGGAGAGAAAATTTCACAGATGTATTGAGGCACTGATTCAACCGATAAATAATAAATTAATATAATTTTTATCAGCTACCGTTTCCCTTTTAAGGGGAGTTTTATTGGCTCTAAAAATCGACACAGTCACCTTTATAATCGATATCGATATTATCAAAAAGTTTATCTAAAACCCAGTGTTTTTATAAAATACCAAAATGATATATTAACAATTCAAGCTAGAAAATTAGTCGGTCATTTTATGCCATATTGCATTCAATTCCGTTTAAATATATAGCAGTAGTCGTTGAAAGAAAACTTATTCATCTCTCAATAAAACGATTTGTTCTTACCTAAAAACATTTAAAATTCTCACAGAACGGAAGGATAATATCGAAAATAGTTATAATTAATATTAGACAAGTTGTAGGCGTATAGAGAATGTTCTATTTTTTGTCCTGGGGAAATTAGTCGGTGTTTTGCCAGGATCAGAAAAATAAAATATTCCAAAATTGTTTGGGTAATTATTTTATTATAGCCGACGTTTCGACTTAACGTGTAAGTCATCATCAGGGCGATAGTGATGTCTGGAGATATCTCCGAGGGAGGTTTATGGTTCACATCTCAGAGTGCAGAACCATACTCAAACTCAGTTTAGCTCTTGACTCGTGAGATGTGAACCATAAACCTCCCTCGGAGATATCACCAGACATCATTGTCGCCCTTATGATGACTTACAAGTTAAGCCGTCGGCAATAATTACCCAACAATTTTGGAGTATTTTATTTTTCTAATCCTGGCCGAAACCCTGACTAATTTCTTCAGCATAATACTCGACGGCCAACCAACCTCCAACCATATTATATATTTACCCTTTATTTCTGTATAATTTCCAGCAGTTTTCTGTTAACTACTCATTGTTTTTTATACTTTTAATGTTACACAATAGAAATATATACATTAAAGTCAACTTCCATGATTCAGATTAGTTGTAGATTAGTACAGAATACCGTACACTTTTAAGCAATCATTCCCGAGATTATGCTCTCATTCACATACACATAGTAGTAATTACTTTAATTATTTGGCTGCACTTGTCATTTTAATTTTTCTATTATCCATCTGTCCCATTTTATTAGCACTGGAGCTTGCAATTTATTTATTTATTCTTCCTCCAGTCAAGCATTTCCAGGTCATTTTAACCACCAGCGATTGAAACATTATTTTAAAATTAAATGGTAATCATAAAAAAAATCTTTTTATTTTCGCATTACAAAAATTGGATGCCACTTAGCAGAAGGTAATTAACGCTCAATGGATTTGTGAAAACTCATGTAGAGTCCTTTAGAAAATCTATTTGGTTTTCTGTTGAGCATACATTTATATAAGAGATGATGATTCATTTCTCTTGTAAACTGTCAGCACTGATCACTAAATCAATTTTGCGTATTCCTTATATATTGGTTACCTCCTGCAATGTCTTCCAGAGGTAAGGTTCTTATCCTCTCTCGGCAGGCCTGGTTCCTCGCGGTGATCCCCATACTGGCCCACTGGCTCTAGAAGGCCTGCGAGCCCTTCTCCTTCATATATATATGCGGCAGCCGACAGATAGAGCCACGGGTTCTGCCTGCCCCGTAAAAATGGCGGACTCCATCTCAGCCGAGAGCCGCGTGACTCACACAGGGTGTGTCCATTAGAGAGACTCCATGGCAGGGGTGCCTACCCCCTCCCCTACCCTCTTACTCATTCATTAGCCAATAGCTATTAGGGTGTAGCACTTGGCTTCCCTCTCGGGCCAAGTGGATCAATACGCAACAAACTTGAACTGAGAGAGACGCTACGATATTAGTCATATTTCTACAGAAGTTCCTTTAAATTTTGCCGCCTATTTCTCATATTACCAAAGGCAAGACGTCAAAAGGCACACTAATAAAATTTAAAGTAAATGGCATAAAATTTATTAATGAATAATTAGAAAGATGGTTTGCAGAAACCAATGAAGATGGATAATAAAAGGTATAATAATGAATAATTATTTCTCCCTTTACCAATAACATTTGTTTTAAAATAAGTGTTGGAAAAAATACAGAGAGATCTATGTTCCAACTTAATAAAAATATCCAAATTCAATCAACTCTATAATCCATAACTTACCTGATATAATATTTATTTATTTTGAATAAAATTTCCTAAGCATATACCAATCCCGAAATATTCTCTTACATATCAGATGTATATAGTCAATAGGTGCAATATCAGAAAACAATGACTATATTCAAAACAAAATTAAATTATTATAAAAATATTAAACGTTAATTATTTGGAACATACAGGTTTTCTTTTTCTTGTGTTGACAAAAAAACACTAGTCCATATTTCAAAAATTGTGAAAATTATGTAAATAAGGTAATATAAACCTATAAAGCAATAGAGATAATATCTTTTAATCTTCTTCAATCTTGCTATAACTTATAATAATTCAATCAATCTTACTAGATCTCAAAAATAGGGAAGATGATATAAATAACGTAACAAAAAATCTATAAAGCAATAGAGATAATGTCTTTTAATCTTCTTCAATCTTACTATATCATATAAAAATTCAATCAACCTTACTAGATCTCAAAAATAGTGTAGATTATATAAATAACGTAACAAAAAACCTATAAAGCAAGAGAGATATCATTTAAGATACTTTAATCTTACTAGATCTTTGGTGAAAAATTAAAAGGCTATTAATAGCTATATATATTTGATGATGCAGTTAAAAATACTATCATATTCTTCAAAATATTAGTCTAAAATATTCCAATGTAAACCTACATAGTTTGAGACAAACTCTAAAAATAAAATAAAAACTTTGGTTTGGCGAACTAAGTAAAAGTAATTTGACAAAGCATACTTAGTTTCAATGCACTTATCAAATTTAGGAAAGTTCCACATCTTACCTAAATAAAATTCCTATAATTTTACTATATAGGAGGAATTTAAATATGTCAGTAGTTAAAATAAAAAGCCTACATATTTAGAGCAGGTGACATGTTTTGAGGGCAGAAAGGACTTGATTATTATGTCCATTTTCCATAAAATAAAATGAAAACAAATAATAAACTAGTTAGTTCCAACAATATTTAAAATTGATAAATTTTCAGGTTTAGATCAGGTAGATAAAAATATGAATAGCGATTTACATTCAATAGCTCAAGCGATCATTCCACTGATTACGGCTCCAGTGGGCTTATATCTGTGTCTATCTAATAAATAATCTATCTAAACAAGTAAAGGGTTTTACGCAGTATTTTTTTTTTCACAGACTCCACCCTTCGTGAATTTTTATTGTTTCCTTTCAGAATGTTATGATGTTTAGCTATCAAATTGTTTTCATCCCCAAAGGAAGGGGTCTGCCTTTATAGTCTGTGACAAATTATACGTCACACACACTCTCTGACAGATAGCTCACACAAACGCTCACAGGTATCTTTCAGCAATTACAGAGTACTTGTAGCTTTAAGTTTAAATTGCCACTCTTGCATTCTTGTGGCGCAAACATCTGTTTTATGCCAAGACTATAACAGTGTTCTGGAGTGAACAACCGGTAGGAATTCGTTCTTAAGCACTTTTTATTTTCTTTACCCCATAATTTCTGCAATGCAATCACGGGTGCACAGAAACGTACAATTTCTTGGTTTTAATTTCGGGTTGATTCAAACAGAAATGAGCGCTTACAATTTTTGAAACTTTATGTTTTCGCTAAAAACAATTCGTGATAAAAGCAAGGGAATAGAATAAAAAAATCTTACTGTCAGCCGAGAAATTTCGGTGGTGTAAATGGTAACATGCTAGCCCGGCAAGCAGGAGATCTGGGTTCGTGCCCCAGCTGAGGCAGATAGATTTTTTATTCTAGTCCCTTGCATTTACTGTATATTATTAATGTGGTATAAAATACAACAACAAATACAATATTTATAAGTCTATTAAGGATTGTTGGAAGTTGCTCATTATTAATCAGCTTTGGCGAGACATTTGATTATGATATCTTACAAATTATTATGTTTATTCCATCCGTAGTAAAAAAAAAAAAATAAATAAATAAATTACACATGAATTAGTGCTTTACCAATTTTCTTTCTTTATCAAATTTTTTCGCTGCATGCTGAGTTTAGGATTGTACATGAAGAGGTCAGGGGATGATTAAAAAACTTCACCCTCTGTGAATCTGGCTAGCCTTCAATAACTATATATAATTTAAATGTTTAATGAGTTGTTTTTTTTTTACCGTAGAGATTATTAGTAGAGGTTATTTTGTTGGGGTTCGGTCAAGGTAGATCCTCCGAAAAATACAAATATTTTAAATTGTACATATTTTAGATCCACCTTGATCGAACCCCAACAAAATAACATCTGGAAATTATATCTAATTTAGCTCCATATAATAAATGTTTTTTTTTTTTTCAAATTTCATAAATAGATATGAAGAGTGGTCTTAAGATGGATACCTTAAGATAGATAGATAGTCCTGAAGATAGCTTATAATGTATGCCGAAACGTCGATAGATAATAAAAATATACTTTTTTATTTATAGATATTTTTTTTTCTTTTTTTTTGGGGGGGCCAAACCTTAACAAATTACCTACTAGTAACTGTGTATTTCTCATTGGAACTCTTTGTCTATCGGCCTAACCCTAGGTGTAAATTTTTTATTTCCACGGGGGAAGAAGTTTGATTGAAAACAAGTTAGGCGCAGAATTTAAACATGAGGTCAGAAGGTATAATTATTTCCGAGATCCGAAGGGAACGGTGTAGAAGTGTAATGACCCCTGCCATTAAAGGTCGTCTTCTTCACGCAGAAACAATTATCATTCATTGTGACAACGGTAAAATTTTCAGGCCCGACATAAAGGCACGTCAATAAAATATTAATGGATAGACGAGGCAGGCGAGCTGACGACTCCTGCCATGATGCTTTAATGACCTTACTCCCTGTGATCAATGAGACCCCATAAATTGTACCGAAGACAATTGCCAGTAAGTTGCAATTTTAGGGGGGGGGGGGGGGAATGAATAACTTCAGGACTCATTCACACCTAATCCGTTTTTATTTTAGCGTAGATGTCTTCCAAATTACAAAGAATATCTTAGCCTCCTCCAGAGGAGAAGGAGGAGGATGTAGAATTTTGGATGACTTCAGCTACCAAGGCCTTAGCGTCCGAGTAACCAAAAAAATCAAATCATTAGAAAAAATAAATAATATATGTCATATATGTTTAAACATGCCTATCTCCTGTAGGAAATTCATTACTCCGGCTGTATTAACTTCGTTATTTCCCAAAGAATATTTCAATTCTCGGGAAACAGAGTATTTAGCTCTTGTCATGTAATATGTCGGGCATTCGCCGGTTAATGTGACGAACTGTGATGTTGACACCACAAGCAGCGCATACAGGAGGAAAACCACGCTCAAACAAATATCTGTGTGTAAGCCTTGTATGGCCAATCCGATGGCGGGCCAGTACCACCACTTCACGTCTGCTGGAGCGCAACGATGTCAACCACCTGACTGGGTTCTGTTTTATCTGTTGGAGGGCATTCCATCCAGAACCTCTCCCATCGTTCGTTCTCCTCCCGGGGCAAAGATGGGTCAGAGGGACGGGCAATATGTCTGGCAGGTCATGTCCTCATTTGCTGCTCTGTCAGTCTCCTCATTCCTTGGAATACCAGAATGGCCCGGCACCCACACAAATGTAACACATTTTTCCCAGCTGATTGCAGATCCCTGAGATACGAATTAAACCTAAGAATAACAGGGCGGTCCGATCCGACTTGTTTTGGCCCATTCAATGAACTCTGCGAATCGGTTCCTCCAGAGGAACTCTTTCCTCGGAGGTTTCCAAGTGGATCTGATGAAGGAAGAGGTAAATTCCGGAAAGAGGATGAAATCCAAATCCTCCCCTTCTCCCCCTCCCAGTTGATGGCATTCACTCCCAACATTTAATAACATATACTTTTTTCTATCTAAGCATATACTAAAAAAAAATAATATGTTTATAATAATAACTTACATAGAGACATATCCTAACCAAATTTTTAATACGTAACTATGAAGTAAAGTGGCCGAATAATCTATGAAGCATTCAGAAGAATAACGGGTAACTGATATTGACAATCTAAGAGAACCTAATAACTGGAACTAAAGATAAAGATGGACATCTATTGATAGATGAAGATGAGGTTGAAGATTGAAAGATGGCGATGAGACATGGTTGGAATCTTCGGATGAAGACGTCGTCACAGAAAATTCAGAAAGTTCAAGTGCAGTCAGCAGAGATTAAGGTAACATGAAACACTTGAGAGTAAAAAAAATTTTTAATCAATTGTTGAGAAAATCATAACCCTCTCTCCGTTTAATTTTATTCATTATTAGTGTACAAACAGTATGCCTAAAATAAATTCTCTTAAGTAATTAATTTATTTGTTTATGATAAACTTCGGTTCTATTAAATGAAAAAAGGCAGATAGATATTCCATGTTTCAGTAAGATGAACATAAAAGAGAGAAAATGAGGAATTATATCAGATAAGCTGGAATGAGCTATTGGCGTTAAATGATAACCACTAAAAAGGATTGCACCATCTGCTTTCAACTCAAAATAATTTATTTAACTGTTTCTGTTTAAAAGCCTCAATATCAAATTATGTTTCTATATTTTAAAAATAATTGACTCGGCTCAACATTTCATATTACATTCTACATTCCTTCCTTAATATGCAGTTAAAAAAATTATATTTTGTCATATTATTAAATTACATTTACACTATTTTGTTTTTATATTTTTTTCTGTAACAAAGAAACACAAATTTTGGTCTCCCACTAAATCCCTTATTCAATAGCTTGAACCCAATTTTGGGTTAATCATTTTTAAAACTGTGGATGAAAGAATGCATACAAATATATAAAGTTCCGTTTCAATTTATCTCCGCTGCACACAATTTTCCGCACCTGCGCGGTAGACTCTGTATCAGGGAGAAAAATGTGTGCCATTTTGAGATCACTGTCAGCCTCTTACGATTTCTTGTGTTTGTTTACAGTGTCTGTGTCGATTGAAAATCCCGCCGCTTGTGAAATCAGATCTTGCACCGCGCAATACAGAATAAGCGCCGAGGATTGATGTCAAAAGGTGCTGTTTTTCTTCACGACAACGCATGTCATACACTGCAAATCCTCAACACTTCAACAGTGACGAAGAGCTGAGGTTTCCAACTGGTTGAAGACACAGGCGGTAAACTTCTATGATGAAGGTATACAAAAACTTGTGTCACGCTACGAAAAATGCCTGCAAAATTTCGGCAGTTTCGTGGAGAAGTAGTTTAAGAGTTGTAGAATTTTGTGCAATAAATAACATTTCCATATCTGTAAACAATTTAATTTATTACCAAATGGAACTTATTTTCTGGATATACCAATGTACATATATATATANAGTCAAAATAGGTCTCAACAGTGTCTTGTAAAGAGTTAGTTTGTTAGTCACAGTTAAAGTTGACTTGCGGTTTAGCAGCTTGTAAAGTTGTCCAAATCTCCTATTTAGTTCCTGTCTTTGGATTTTTGTATGTGTGTTCCATGTTAGTCGGGAGTCCAGATGAAAGCCCAGGTAACTGACGCTACAGTACAGCTTACAAAGTAAATCTCTTAGCAATTTGTTTCTATATATATAATATTGTCGACGGTTCATTTTTATAATTTCTGGAATATAGGATCTCTGAAGATATTTGACTTGATTTACCCAATAGAAATCTGCTAAAATAGACAATCTGTAAAGGATATCCACAATTTGTTTGTAATAAGATTCCTACTACTCAGTGCCTTACTCGTATTTCCATATAGTAGAAAGAGATAACATCAAATATCAGAAATTATGAGGATCGTGTAAAACGTGAGGCTGAATTTGTAATGTCGCAATGAAAAAAAACTACCAGGTCAGATATGTAAATGTTGGGATCTATAGAAATGAACCAGGTTTTTAGCGTGTAAACCGTCACAGGAATTGGAAAAACGACAAGATTTTGTTTTATACACAGAGTAAACTAAGAAAAGTTTTTAATGCGTACCAAATCATGAATAATTTCTATTGTTTATACACAGAATAATTATGGATATTTTAAAAAATGGAAATGCTGTAGGATTATATTAGTATAAATATAACTCTTACTTATCATTTATTGCGCCCCCTGGAAGATAAAACAAAAACAAAATGGTAATATATATTCAAATGTCCGTCAACCTATTCTAAAGTTTTTCTTGAATTTTAGAAATCGAAAAACAATTTTAAGAATTCAAAACCAACAAAATTGTTCTTTGTTCCTCTGGTTATAAAAAGGTCCTGGTAATTGTGTGATTATCCTAATATGCCACAATCATATCAGTATATAAATTATTGAACAAAAAAAAACAAGGAGATTGCACGAATGACAGTTATGTCACTGGTGAGCCATTCCAAGAAGTGTGATATTGATAAGCTATAGTGATTGGTGATAATCACTGTGCTTAGCCGTGAATTGATAACCCGTTATGATAACCTCACGCCAGAGCATGAGACGTTACCAGAGGGAAATGTCTGTCTGTCGCCATTTTAATTATGCGACAACCCTTGCAAGCAAATTACGGCTAAAATGAATTACATCCCTTCACAGTTGTTGCTTTTCATATCACCAGTATAATGTTATCACTTTATTACAGTTGTTATCACTCTACTAAAATAGTCTGACAGTATTTTACTTTTTTTTTCCCGCATAATATCTTAATGGTAATTTATGATTAA
Organism: Oncopeltus fasciatus; assembly: GCA_000696205.2. Taxonomy (NCBI): domain Eukaryota; kingdom Metazoa; phylum Arthropoda; class Insecta; order Hemiptera; family Lygaeidae; genus Oncopeltus; species Oncopeltus fasciatus. Next base: position 145,501 of record KZ808097.1, on the reverse strand, counting down.
TTAATTTAACTCTAATGACGAGAAATTAACTTCTGTCTATATTAAACTTTGAATCTAGATTTTATTAAAATAGTTTCTATCTGATAAGATTTTTTTTTTTAAATAAAGCTTTATTAGTAATTATATTCCACTACTTTTGTGCAACTTGTTATGAGTTGGTTTATAGTAATAATAATAAGATTTACAATATAAGTTAATATAAAAAATTATAAAAAGAAAAAAAAAAGAACTGTAATACATAAATAGAGATAGCATTTTAGGTATAATATTTAGCAACAAACTTTAGAAACATTGTTCTTCAAATGAACTTTTAGATTATAATCATATTTCATGCAGCAATTCCTTGTTTTGATTATTTAAATTTATACTAATCGAAATAAGGAAAAATTGCAAAATTTGCATATTTCTTGTTTTGTAAAGGTTGAACAAGATATTATTTTTATATGATGTCTTTTGATTACATTTTTTTTTTACATACATAAAAATTCATAGTAAAATTTACACAGAATTATATTCTTGAGCACATAATTATAATAAAGTCTAGGATTATTTTCAAACTTATCCCATAATTTTGCCCAGCCTATATGCCATTATATAACTTAGCCTTCATACCCTTTTCTGTGCCCCGACAAAGTTGCTATATTTATTCCCCTTTAACACGAGTTACTAGAATATTAAATTAAAATTATTTTTATAATAGAGGTATCTGTTGTGTATATTGCCAGAAATAATTTCTAGATAATGTAATAATCACTTTGAAACTATATTTAATGCAATATATGAAGAAAAAAAAAAGATACGCGTTAACATATACGAAGAAGTCAGTGATTTTTAAATAAAATAAAATAAATGAAACACATGCTTCTCTACTTTTTTTATTTTATTTACATTATCAAAAATGTATTAAAGATATCAGGGAAAGATGAAACGCTCATATTTAATTAAGCGTTTTGGATTTAAAATCAAATTTTCATAATAAATAATCTAAGTGAAGGATATAAACTAGAACTACACCCATTTTACAATTAGTTTATATGTTTAACAATTTTTTTATTCCATGTTAAAAATACTTACTCCAATTATACGTTAAGGATACTACAATATATGCAATATTAAAGATATTTCTATTCTGGAACTCCTATAAGAAATATAGATTTGTATATGTATAGTGGGGGTAAATACATTTTTTCTTTTTTTGTGATACATCAAATTTTATGGATTATTATCAGTGTATCAGTTGATTAAACTGTTCTTTATTTTGTGTGGTCGATATGCTATTACCCAAGCCTTTTGAACAAATTTTTTTTTTGTGATCTGCCCATTCTACTCACATGATTTTATTAATGATTTTATCTCCACCCGATTTTTTCCAGCAATAAATATTTCACTATAAAAATATACCTCCGGGACCAACCAAGGATAGGATAATGAGCGCCGGATACACTAAATATTTCTCAATTTTTTTTTTTTTTTTTTTAACACTTTATTTATTAATTACATCCTGCACAGCTTCCATTTTGTAATGTGCTCTCAAAAGATGTAATAAATATGTACAAATAAAATAATAATATGCAAGATAACTTAATATAAAAAATATACTACAAGTTTAGAAAAAAAAAAAAAGAAAGAAGAACTGTAATACATAAATATTTAACTTAGCGTGTACTTCGATTAATAGAAAAGCTGCCCAATGGCAGTACTCCTAAATCACTATTTACAATTGTTTGTTTTGTTTTTTTCTTTTTTTAATTATTATTATGAAGTGTTAGCAATTAGAAGGTCACGCGGCCATTTCCTATTCAGGCGGCGTGGTTGGTTATTATCCACTCTATCTAGTATTACTTATCTAGGATAGGTAATACTAGATAGAGTTTGGGCTAAGGGATTGGGATGCATGGAAAGGCCAGAGTGGAATTTATTAAAACGGGTTGTAATGATGTCCTTAACTAAAGGGATTTTAAGGGAATTGTGGAGTAAGGGGTTGGCAACGTAATAGGGTGCATCAACTATGATTCTTAAGATTTTGGATTGGAAAGACTGTATTCTTTGGATGTTGGATGGTTTAGCAGTTCCCCACAGTACGACTCCATACGTCCAGATGGGTCTCAGTAACGTCTTATAAATGGTAAGTTTGTAGGTCACAGTTAAGGTTGACTTGCGGCTTTGTAGCTTGTAAAGTTGTCCAAATCTCCTATTTAGTTCCTGTCTTTGGATTTTTGTATGTGTGTTCCATGTTAGTCGGGAGTCCAGATGAAAGCCCAGGTAACTGACGCTACAGTACAGCTTACAAAGTAAATCTCTTAGCAATTTGTTTCTTCTTTAGTGTGCACGTAACATGACAGCATTTGCCTTCGTAGACCTTAATGCCAGCGCAGGCACCATCGCTATATGTCCATCAGATGCCGTTGGAGATTTTTCGTGGCAGTGTGTGCATTTCTCTAATTATTTAAACTTAGTAAGACCTCTTCATTTATATATTTCCTTCTTGTTTCAGCATACTTGCAAGAAAGGTGCTTGGTTAACACCAAGGCTGTTATATAAGTGTGCATACAATTCAACGTTAAAAAGCAGTCCAATACTTATTGAATATTACAATAACACATTTTATTTATTGAAATAATCAGAGAACAATAACTGAAATATAAAAGAAATCAATATTGTTTCAAATAAAGCGAGATAGTTTTGAGTGAGCTAAATAACTTTGTAGAAAATAATTTATTTGTTAAAGGGCTTATTTATCTTGTGGCAAAGGGTTACTTGGGATCGATATGAAAGCTAGAGGGGAGGGGGAGAGAGGATAAGGGCTGTCCCTAGGGGTTGCGGAGAACTAATACTATCTCCCCTCATGGGCTTCCCCCCTCCAAAGCCAGTAACTCCTTTATATAACCTACTAGGCTCTGTAACCTCACGTTGGAGTGTGAGCCGCGATATGAGGGGAATAAATCTCTCTATAAATTGCACACCACTCTGATAATTATGTGCAATACTCTTATTATGGTCTCCTAATAAAAGGTAAAAGAGAGAGAAAGAGAGAGCGATGGGAGGGAGAGAGAAGATGGCAGAGAGGGGGGGGAGAGAGAGAGAGAGAGAGAGAGAGAGAGAGAGAGAGAGAGAGAGAGAGAGAGAG